>JBAJNP010001164.1:0-67655 GCA_036877545.1 Yasuhikotakia modesta
GTAATATAATAGATGCCCAGTTAATCAAAATAATGACATGAAAACACTGTTTAGGTAAACACTTTATTTTGGTAGCAAAAACAGCACCTCAGAAAACAGGATACACAGCGGGCAACTTCTTTGTCATCTGCCATAATACAATTAAATGGCAGTCTTTAAAAAGCAAACAACATGAATCTGCCACAAACACAGTAGCGATTTAGCACAAACACAAACATATACCTTCATGTAAAACCAATTACTTCACATGTTGAGCAGTTCAGCTAAATAACCAGCTCACGTTAGTGGCACGTCTAGAACTTTCCAGCCCGCAAGTGTGGTCATGTTGTGCAAGGTAAAGCTTTCAGACAGTTTGCTGTGTAAGCCTGAGGGCTTGTGTTTTTAGTGTAAGATGTGGGTTAAGGCACGACTAGAGTAGTGAGATTATTTGGTCCCTCTGGAATTCTTTGGTCAGACTGAATGGTTTATTGCTTTACAACCATTTTTATGACTGCATTTCCATCTAGTTGTAGCCTTGGACTTGAGTCATAATTGTTGGGAGGGAAATGTCAGGAATGCATGAAAATTTTAGTAAATGCGTGAGTTCAGAGGACAGGAATAGAGAAGAAGCTCACTCAATCTTGGACGACCTCAGAAGATTCAGACACAACTCTGCCATCCTTGGTCTCAATCATTTTGATCACCACACTTTTCTTGCTCTGAGTGACGGTGTCACCATAGCCGCTGCCAGAGCTGTAGCCACCACCAGTGCTGTAGCCACCACCGTAGCCACCGGAGAAACCGCTGGAATAACCGCTAGAGTAGCTGCTGTAACTGCTGCCTGCGCTTTCCATGGGATAAGCCCCATAGCTCGCTATTGAGACAGAATATTGAGAAATTAGAACAGGCTCCACTTCATTGGATATATGATATGAGAATTTTAGTCATATGTTGAATGTTTAGTTAAAAAAAGAAAACTTACTGCTCTGTTTTGAGATGTTGATGGCTTTGATTCCACTGGCCAGTCTGTTGGAAAAAAACACAGAGAATGAAAAGTCTGCATTCCAACACAGAGTATAGTAATGGGTCTTTAAGCAAATGCATTGGCGTTGATAAGCTCACCTGTCCTCCTCTCCCTCCAGGAGCTTTCTGTAGGTGGCGATCTCAATGTCCAGGGCCAGCTTGACGTTCATCAGGTCCTGGTACTCTCTGATCTGGCGGGCCATGTCCTGTTTGGCTCTCTGCAGGGCATCTTCCAGATCCTTAATGCGGGCCTTGGCGTCTCTCACTGCCATCTCACCACGTTCCTCTGCTTCTGCAATTTGGTTCTCCAGATTGGCACGCTATCAATATAAGAAACATTTGCATTTTGTTAATTTTCATAATTTCTTGAAAAACTTTTTTATAAATGTGTATTTTTTATTTATTGTGTTTAAGCAGTTGTTTACCTGTCCTTTCACAGCATCAATTTCAGACTGCAGTCTCTGGATCATACGGTTAAGATCTGCGATCTCTGTCTTTGTTGATCTAAGGTCATCACCATATTTTGTGGCGGATGTCTGCATCTCCTCAAACTGAGAAACAGAACATGATGTTTTGTTAAAAAAAAAATTAATATCATATGTAATATTTAACTACACTGAAAGCACTAAAGCACTAGATAGTGTGTATTGTAAAATACCTTGGTCTTGTACCACATCTCAGCCTCAGCACGACTGCGGTTAGCGATGTCCTCATACTGAGCACGGACCTCTGCGACAATAGCATCCATGTCCAGATTCCTGCTGTTGTCCATCTCCACAATGACTGAGGTGTCCTTGATCTGAGACTGCAGCTCACGGATCTCCTACAAGTCAAAAATAGAGAGAAAAGGTGAATAAAAATGTGTCATAAAAGCATATCGTATGGCTGGTGGAAACTCCAAGGAGATCATTTACCTCTTCATAGATCTGCCTGAGGAAGTTGATCTCATCAGTAAGGCTTTCCAGCTTGGCCTCCAGCTCTACTTTATTCATGTAAGCCTCATCAACGTCCTACAAAAAACAACAATCACAATTCAGTCATCAAAACTGTATGTCAACAGCTTTGATTTGCATAACAAGGACAAGCTACAAACCTTCTTGATGAGCACAAACTCGTTTTCACACTCTGTACGTTTGTTGATTTCGTCCTCATACCTGTTGACAAGTAAAGACAGTTGCATTGGTTAACCTCATTGTAAAGCATTTAAAGTACAGTAAACCAAATGTTCTACAATATAGCACAGAGAACCATTAAATTCTACAGCTGAGGCCACTAGTGAAGTTGCAAAAACTATATACAGTTATTTTTTTACATGTTTAGTAAACACTATTTGTCTGCCATTGCTTGAACAGATTGCTCCACCCTAAACTCACACAATTGTTTAAGCCATTGTTGGTGTCTGGAAAGTCTAGACGCATAAACAAACAGAGCAGTGGTTTGATAGTGCCAGAGTAAGAATACATTTCAGTAGCATTTGATAGTTTAGTTGTCTATGCATATTAAGCTAGAAGAAAAGAAATCAACATTGGAAATATTACACGTCACAACACAATAACAATTACACACATATCACAACTACACAAATATTCCACAGACAAGAAATACAAGTTTTGAACACTAGGGTGTAGCAGTGTTCCATTTGTGTAGTGAGAAACGCCAACGTTACCTAGTTTTTCTGGATTCAGTTTGATGTCTCATGGGCCTTAACGTTAATCAGCCCATCAGATTTGTTTAGAGATCCATGAAAAGCGCTGTGCAGTTGTTTGTTTAGGCACAGTAATGTGTATGACTCACGCTGACACCCATTTAATCACCTTACAAACAAGTTTTATTCAATAGGATGTTATGTTTAATAATGATAATTCCTATATTATGATGTACGTCCGAATCAAGAGAAAGGTTAGACAATAAGCTAATCATAGAAACCAGATAGAGTTTCTGTGTCATGTGAATGCAAAGTATTTCGACTGCATAAGCTTCTTGTTGGAACCTGATAGAAGTTTATTTGTGTTAGACCAACAAAAAATTTGTTTGCCTCAGTTTGAACTAAAGTAGCCTTATTTATTCCAGGAACACTTAAGTGTTCAAAAGCCTCCTTGGACAAGACTTTGGCACTCATACCAAACCAAACTAATTAAGGCCTTTGTGAATGCCAAGGAACTCACTTGTTTTTGAAGTCCTCAACCAGACCCTGCATGTTGTGCAGGTCAGCCTCCAGCCTCATCTTGTCATTGCCAAGGCTATCGAGTTGTCTGCGGAGGTTGGCGATGTAGGCCTCAAACATGGCATCAATGTTGGACCGTGTGGCAGTCTGGTTCTGAAGAAGACTCCATTTGGTTTCCAGCATCTTATTCTGCTGCTCCAAGAAACGTACCTAAAATGGCAAGGTGAGAGTTTTAGGTTAATCAAAGCACAAATAAAAATAACTGGCAGGAAACAACAAATAACTGGCCACAGACCGAATCATGGTTGTGGGCCAACTCATAATTTATGCACAGAAGTACAACCATATGCCAACTTGTGTCATAAGGCTCAGTTACCTTCACAAAGGAAAACACTGTTTTGCTAACATTATGAGGGGTGCATGTGTTCTCTGTTTCTAATGCTTGAAACAGTGATGCATATTTTAGGAGAACATCAGAAAGGGTGATAAGAAGAGTCTGTGCTGGTTTTCCAGATCCAAACAAGGGCTGTACATTTATGGAGCTGTTACTTTTTAGAGATGGGCTGGTTTAGATAAAACTACTTTAAAAGTATTGATTCAAATGGTTAATGTTTAAGAGAAGAAGGAGGTCTGGAGTCTCTTGAGATAAGTGTGTCAATGGTAGGTGGAGAGCAAATAATCACATGATAAGAGCTTTAACAATTGGAGGTGAACATTGCATACACAACTAGCTTACAATTAAGGTGTCGTAGCCTCAGCTTGCTCTACTAATCAGCTGCTTCATTCAAAACAGTTGGTGTGTAAAACAAATAGTGTGAGGCAAAGACAATTATTATGGTTCTAAGATAAAGGCCCAATCCTTGGGGCATAAAAGTGTGACTGAAGTTTGTAGAATATTAATTCTCATCACTCACGGTTACGAAACCTATTCAGTTCTATTTAGAACATGAACCCAGCCTCTCAAATTAATTATTAACTATCAATAAAAGATATTTTAAGCTTAGATATCTTTTCCTATAATGTTTGGTTGGATTACAATATAAGTTTAATGCAGATTTGATGTCCTGCAGTATGTCCTAATTTGGGTGTGGACTCCCCACAAGGGTTTCAGAAGAGCCTTAGGGTAACTCATTCAAATGAAAAACCAGCCACACTCTGACCCTGTACACACCCTTTTCACCACCTTTCCATACATTTGCTTTACTGTGGTGAAGCAACATTATGAACCCCATATTTTCAATTATATATTTTCTATTACACATTCTATTCACTATTTACATATATAATTACTAGAGAGACTGCTTCTATTAAGCAATATTTATACAAAACATCCTCTTGTTTAGTGTGCTATTTTGAGGAAAACTGGAAAGTAATTGAAAACTACAACGAAAGAAACTTTGAAGTCACAGGCACCCACCTTATCAATGAAGGAAGCAAAACGATTGTTGAGAGACTTAATCTGCTCTTTCTCCTGGGTGCGGACAGCCTGTATGGTAGGATCGATCTCCAGGTTGAGAGGAGCCAGGAGGCTCTTGTTGACGGTCACTGCTTGAATAGGTGCCACAGGACCAGCACCCATGCCCATACCAAGACCAAAAGCTGAAGAACTGCTGATGTAGCCGCCACCTCCCATTCCGACACCAGCTCCCAAGCCACGGTTGGCTCCTCCATAGGAGCTGCGGACTGTGTATCCACTCCGCCGGCTGACACTGGGGCCAGAGTATGAAAGACTGCTAAAGCTACGTGGAACAGATCCAGAGGAGGACGACTTCACAGTGTAGCTGGTTTTGTTAGTGAAGGACATCTTGCTGATGTGCTTGTTGTCTTGTAGTTGTAGAATGAGCTGGAGCAGCAGAAAACAGCTTCGTCTGCTGTGCTGGAGAAACCTAAGCAGATAGACAGAACAGCAGACCGACCCCTCTTACTTTATCTGCTTCAAAGTGGGAGGAGCCAGAAGAAGGCTCTGATTGGCTGGTGCTTGATGTGTAAAGTAGAGTGGGAGGTGTGGCTGAAACTATCATGTTCCTACATTCTTCATGTAACCATTACCTAGACTTGATAGCAGCCCACTATGCTGGGAATAGATAAGATTTTTGGGAAATTATGCTGTAAACTAAAAACTTAGCTTTTCCTTGTCATTAGCTGAGATTAATATATTATTGGCTTTGTAAATTAATGGATCACCAAAATATACACTATGAAAATAGTGAAAAGTGTTTATTAAAAGTTAAAAAAATATATATTAATATTAATTAGGGAATAAGTTGTTTTGTTGTGCTCTAATGCAGCACCTGAATCTAAAAACATCTATACAGAAGTATCTTGCATTTATGGATTTGACTATTCAAATAAAGCACCTGGAAGGCTAAATTTCTTTGTAAACCTTTGACAGCTAAAATGTTGTAGCTTTCAGCATTGTAAGTGTTTAAAAAAGGACATATATAACATCCAGCTGTGCTTTAACATTACATCCAGCATCACTGTTACCTGTCATATTTATTTTATTTTAATGCATACATTTAAATAAAATAATTTATGGATGTCACAGTACCTGAAATCAAAATATTAGGTTAACAATATGCACAACTGCAAATGTTGAGCTGAACATGCTGGGAATTAGATACAGTACACACCATAATACTTTACAAACTACCATAACCTGCAAGACAGGTCCATAAGCAGTCCCTGTTTAGATTGTCTTACACTGTGGAGGCCACCAACAGTTCCTCACAAGCAGTTAATCTTCATTTGTTTTTAACAACTGAAGCCCTTACAGTCCTCCTGAATCAAGAGATCTTCTAATGTTTTATGGTCTAAAGTGAGTATATGGTAAAAAAAAAACCCAGAAGCCCATGCTGCATAGGTGATGAAACCTTTGTTTTACAGGAAAGAGAAATATGCTCAGGTTGAGAATAGATAATAGTTATATTTCATGATATAAGATGTGGTATTAGGATAAACATGATGTTTGGTATCACTTGAAACTCAAATTTCAGTTTTAACTGACCAAGATAAAAATCACTGCTCTTCACAAACAACTGGCACGTGCTTGAAGTCTTTATTTAACAATTTAATAATGTTTTAGCCATGGGTTATTTAAAAGCATTAACATGACCATACAAATTACCTGAAATCCTAGATAATTGTCTGAGCATTAAGCATTAACTTTAAGCATTAAACTATCTGCATTAAGCATGAGCATTAAGCATTAAACTATCTGCCTTGACTGGCTTCATCAGTGCAGTACATGCCACTGTTCACTCTGATTGCATCACCAGCTGTTTCTGTGACTGAGCCATCAAGTTGTTACGTTTTAAAACCCTTATTAATTAAATCAGTAATGTTAATTAAGTAGCATAACATAGCCGTACCTTCCTAAGCAGTTTCCTTGAAATGAAAAGATTGTGATAAAACGTTTTCTCCTGCAGTGAGTAAAGTTTTAGCGATGCAGTAGACCCAAAATTATTGCCTGTAGTGTTTGATTACTAGATAAAGTTTAATACCACTGTAGATGTGATGCTGAAAACATACAGCAGCAGATTAAATGTGCAACATCATAAGATACCCTTTTCTTTTATCTTCTTCCATGAAGTTGAATGAGTCATAATTACTTTAGGTGCTGGTCTTTCCTAAAGCCAGTAACATAATCCGGGTATTGTTTCTGAGAGGAACAAGATAAAAAATAAACTTGCCTTTTCCACCCACCTACAGTAGAGTCTAAAACACAGAGTGAATTGCCCTAATAATAACTAGGCACAACATGTCCGAACCATTAATAACATGTACAAAAGCCAAAGACCTCATACATAAATTGTTACCAAAATAAGTCTGTTCCAATCAGTTCCTATGCATTTACAGTCTGTGGCTTAACAAAGGGAAGACTATGGGCTAACTTTCATTTTCTTAAAATAATTTTTAACACATGTTGTTTGCAGACATTAATACCAGCTTTTACCAAAATTACAGCTTAGCAAGAAACATTCAGAAACGTTTATAAAGACATTCATGTGAGACATTATTTTTGTTCCTTATACTCTCTGTGTATTGGTTTATTCCTCAGATTTGAAACAATATTTTTGTAATGACATTTATCTTAAATCCTCAAACAACTATGAAGTCTATCAGGACTTCGATGCTGGCATTCTCAAAACCTAAAAACAGGTGTGACTGTTCTGTGTGAAATTTTCTAAAGACGTTTTGCTGTCAGTCTCTGTATTTTATCTCTTGATCAGCATGAAAACAAAACCCAAACACACAGTTATGCATCTGCTGGTCCCTGTACTGATGACAATCTGATTATAATGTTCCTCCTGTATGTTTCTGAGACTGTCTAGTTTTGTGACAAACCAGAAAATAATCATACATAGTGATCATGCCGGGCCTTCCTCTAGCATTCCTGCACATGTATGTGTGTTTGTAAATACCAATGAGAATGTGTTGCTCAACATTTACAGGCTGTATGATTATGAAGGAATAAAACAAACATTAGGTTCTTATCTCAATGATCCAAATTCTTTCAGCACATCTAATCTGAATACAAAAACAGAACCAGTGATTCAGTTATGAATCACTTTATATTATTTCCTTAATGATAATAATTGCCATGTTTTGCTGCGTACGCTTCATCCTATCAAGAGCAAACACAATAATTGAATCACTCCACTTTGAGTTTAGATTGAATCTGATCACACAAGTGCATTAAGACCGATACTGTAAAAAGCAGCTGATATGTGACAGTTAGACATTCACTTCACACCCCAGCAACATGAACAATGAGGAGCCCCTTTAGTATGAGATTACTATTGATGTGGCATACAATATTATCTAATGCTATGCTGGTTCAGGTTTCAATGTTGTTTTATTCTTTCACATTACAGTATCTGGACCTGATGTCATTGTTAAGCAGTTTCAGCTGTTTAGCAGAGTGTCTCCTGTGCTTGATTTTTGTGAAACTGGAGACACCCCACCTCACCCAACACACACTCACTTTGCTCAATGATCACTTTCTGGAGGTGGTCACACTAGAGTTCATGCACGTTTACTTTGGACCTTAGAACAAATATGGTTTACAGGATATGATGTCACACTTTAAAGGGAAATAAAACAACTAGCACAAAGTTAAAGACAGTTACAAAGGACAATGGTCAAATATACAGTTTAATGGTTACTACAAAAAAGAATATTTAACCAAAAATGCTGTGATTGACCAATCACAATAATGTAAATCACAAGGCTGAGTAATAAAATACATTATCTCGCCCACGTTTATCTAGCATTGTAAAACATGCAGTTTTGAAGTTTGTATTCCTTGTATAGAGCCAAGAGGACAGAAAATTAATGACAATTTAAATTTCCCTTGGTCAAATGTCTCTTTACTATTTACTGTCTTTTTACTTACTATTTAAAGACTATGCATTTGGTAAACTTTGTTAGCAGCAAATGGTTCAAATGTCATACACATTCTTCAGATTGTACTGCATTTGAGAGTTTATGAATGGAGTCTAGCATGCCTTTGTTCTTAAATTCTTAAAATGTTTGTAGGCTTTTCAGACATAGAATTCAATATTGAGATTTCCCAATGGCTTACAATGACTAAAGCATTGCATATATGACAAAACCGTGTCAACTCCTAGATTAATCAAGAAAGTCTTGAAGAACTCCCAGTCTAAACAGTCACAGCGCAAGTATTTTTGCAAAGGTTGCATCTGATTATGATAGGAAATAGTGGAAGTAGGATGTAGTAGAATATAGTGGAACATTCCTCAGAGGTGAAATAATCAGCTGTTTGTCACAGTTAGCCTCGCTCTTCTTTGTCGTGTCTTTCCTCAGAACTTCCTTAATGGCTGACTGGGCAGTAAGCCACGCCCACTGTTGTCATGGTAACAGGCTTACCACAGATTACAAGCATATGCTGACACACACTCACACGTTCTCTACTCTGCCACATGGTGCACAGTTGTTGAAAGTTTGATGAGTTGTCATGGAGACCTTTAAAGAGGAGTGACACACCGTATGATTATCAGAAAGCTTATCATCAAGCAAAATATGCGTGGGAAACAAGATGTTTGTGTGCATGTTTATCTTAACATAAATGATTATATAGAACAAGAAACTCAAAAAACTTTCTGTCTTTCTTTCTTTCAGTGCAGTATTCATGCATAAATGGATGTCTTTTGTGTTACTGTGTCTATGCTGCACTATTGCTGAGATCTAAGACCCATAACTCTCTCTCCCTGTATGTTCTCTGGTATAACAGAAAGGTGTGAATGCAACACTGACACTCTACACACCCTCCTAGAAATGGAACAACCAATGTTGTCATTAGCACAATTTGTCCTTTTGGACGGCTCTAATACTTCACTGGCACATGCTCCACGTCACAGTGTCTCACCTCAACAATGAAACGTTTGTCCTTTGGTTGCATTGTAGCAATGAGGACATTCATTTCTAAACAGACAGAAATTATGTTTGTTGTAATTACATAAGATGGATATATTGAAATTCAAAGCAGCATAACACTGTTGGTGGAACCCCATACACTAATACATGTTTATACAAAGCTCTTTGTATGTAGTGTTTTGTTGCTGGGTGGAGAGTTCTCTTGGCTTACAATAGCATACATAATATCCTTCCTCTCTCCAGTGTCTCAACATATAGTGAGAATATGAAAGGAGACAGAGTCGCTATATGGTTAGGAACGGATATTTTTGGATGGCTGGGAAATCCGTGGAAGAATTTCAACCACTGTAGTATTATTGGACCTCTGTGTGTGTATGATTCAGAGTTTCTACAACTGAGGGCTATTTCTGCAGAACCTCTGTGGGTTCTCTGAGAGTCCCGGTGGGTGTGTGTTTAAAGAAGAACTGAACAGAAAGAAAGAGAAAAAAGTAAGATACAGCTGGAAACAAGTGAAATCAATATATGGGGTCACATTGCGCAAATAAAATGTCTTACTCATCACTTTACTTGTGGCTATGATTGGCCACATTGAAATGACCTCAACTTGACATTTTCAGTGGAACATATATTAACAGATACAAAGATAATATCTGCAATTTTTAACGATGTCTTACAACTTTTTTTATCCTCATTATTTGGCCAGACAAACTGGCATTTAATATTTGCTAAAAAAGCATTCTTTGTCATGGGGTCATGTGACAACATTGTATGTAGTAAATAGTATATATGTTGTGCATTTGTATGCATAAAACACTGCAATAACCTACTATGCCAATATTCACTATGCCTACATGCGCAGTATATTACACACAAAACACTGTATCCCACAATCCATTGCACTACTATAGCTGATCATAGCCTAAAATGCTAAATCTGCCCATAGGTGGAATGTTCCTTGTTTTATTCTTTATTCATCTCAACACAGAGCTCTGTGTCTCCTCCTTTCCCTATTCAAACACGCTCACACCTTCCGTTAATGAATCACCTGCTACTACCAAGCTGGAATCTCACACATAACTGATCCCACCAGGTAACATGTCATTTCCTTCCAAAATGTGTTTGGTTTAATAATTAAAAATACAAACCCAGGAGCTTATGCTTGTAGATTACATTTTGCTTTGATATTTATTCTATTAGTGTAAAATATGTGACTTGCTGATTAGTTCAGCATTAAGGGATCGTCAACCATTTTAATTCATTGCAGGATAGCTAGAGAACAACCACCTGCCGTTTCTTTATACACCCATCTCTCTCAGGCCACCTGTTAAACCTGTTTGGTTGTGAAACAGAGAGTAAGTATTCTACAAGCCACGCCCTCTAGCCAATCAAATTGATATGCATTTCAGTGATGAAAGTCACAGGTCACACCCTTTGTTTTTCTTCTGCAATCTGTGTTAATCACATGTTTGACTAAGTCCCACGGACCATAACCTGCTAAACTCTGTCGGACCATGACCGCTGTCGTCATCAAGTGACCTTAGGGAGTAAATATTAAACTAAACATCATGTTTTTCTGCATTAAGGGCTGGAGTTTTAGATGGAATTTGGGTGGGAGTGTATGATGCAAATTATACATGTCACATATGACCTCATGATTCGTTGTGATTCAGGCCACACCTCTGAGATGACCTCAGCATTCAAACCTCCTTAAAATATGTCATTATCAGCTGTGTTGCAAAATGAAATTAAAGGGGATTTAGACTGCATATATTTTCTATAGATCTATCTATAAAATGGCAAAATAAATAAATAAAAATTCATCATAATCTTTAAAATATTTATAATTTAGATCTTCACAAATCAATTATTATTATAAAAAAACACTTGGGAGAGATGTTTTATACTTCTAAACAATTGGGCCAGGCCCACACATTAACTACAGCTGCAGACCTTTCCTCGAGAAAAATCTTCAGATTTCAGCTGAGTCTGAATATTTGTCATTGTTCACACATTCCCCATCACCCACATACCTGTGTGTTTATTAAGTTTTAGATCATTTGATTACGCTCTCAGCTAACAAAGTGTTTATAAACGTAATCGGAGCACCATCATGGTAATTTAAATCTATTTAGTGAACAATTACATGATTAATATAATTGACATTTTCAGGTACAAACAATAAATACATTTTGGCAGTTTAAGTTTAATATTTTCCTAGGAGCACTGTGACAGCCAGTGTAACAAAATAAAAATACATGGTACATTTATATCATTTTTTAAAATAAGAACCATAAAAGTCTAAATTAGAAGAGGCCTGACAAAAAGTTCAGAAATTAAACAATACTTTTCAGCAAGTCACAGTTCTGGTATCTAGAAGAGTGACTAGATGTCAGTCTAAACTCTAATGTCAGTCTAAGATGTCAGTCTAAAGTCTAAACTTAAGTTACATTAATTGTGTTATTAAGGGGGGAAACTAGTATTTCAGTGCATCAACATTTAAAGACATAACAGAAAATAAATGTTTGCAAGATCGTGATTTTTTAAGTGCACATTCTTCAGATACACAGATTAACTTCTTTGCTACATAAACCACAGTTTATAATTCACCCCATGCTGTCTCAGGCACAAAACAACCATAACATCAAACTCTATGATTGTGTTTCATGTATTAAGTTGTCCTTTGAAGCCTGTCATCCAATACAAACATACTGTATGTTATCCAATACAAAGCCATAATATCCGAAAAGCACAGCAAGATGCTTCCTGTTTTCAATTTCAAATGCTCTAGGTGAATTCACACATGAACTCTGGTAACACTGGTAAGGCTTTCATCACATGACATTTTTCATAATTATTTTAATGGGCCTAAGGAGTTCAAACTAATACTTGAAATTCTAGGGATTACAAAAACGGTCTGTTTCCTGCACACCTGTCTGAGTCTAATGTGATGTTTCTCACACAGGTTATCTGAAAAATGTGAAGTGGAATTTTAATTGGCTGTTTTGGCTGTCTAGATTGGATTGATTGATCCCACAATATTAATGGTTATTGTAGCAATTCATCCAATCATATTAATCAGTCAGTAGCTACTATTAGAAATATTTAAAGCTAATGGTTTTCTGTTGCTATGCTAATGTGGCAAAATATTTTTTTCATATTTATAAATTTAGCAGATGCTTCAATCTAAAATGACTTACAAGATAGAGAGTGCATAATATTTTCCCCCTAAGAACCAACAAGCAAAGTCTACAAAGCATTTACAAGAAGGAAACACATTCTGATGCTAAAGACAAGCAGAACAGTAGAAGTTTTTGTTAAACATCAGAGCTTTAGGGTGGAATATCTGGAACAGCACCAAAGCACTTCTGATCAAAGGCAGAAGAATATCACGTCAATTAGTTTAAGAACCACTTTCTAAGCCTACAAAATTACTTTTGTCACAAATATCAGACAAAGGTTTACTTCAGATCTCTTTGCATATTCAGTACGAGACACTGAAACACTGTTTTGTTTGTTTGCAGGACTGCAGTGTGTGTGTGAGTCTGAAGCACATATCTGTAATAGTGTGATGTTTGTTTACGCAAGTAAATATACAAAAGGTCATGTTTTGTGTATCTGTGTGAGTGTATGATTGTGTTTCTGTGCTGCCGCAGTTCTAATGTTTTAGTGTTGAGTGAGTTGTAGCAGAACAGATTGCCAGCCTTGAGGTCAACTGATATGAAACAAAAAGCAGTTTGCAAAGGTCTAAAACAACATTATGGAAACATTTGAGGAATTTAGAGCTCACATTAAGTCAAATACAAACAGGGGATTTTAACACTTGCTCCTTAGGACCTTTCCTGTTATTGTCTCTAAGTCCACTGTGTTGTCTCAAAATAATCACAGATGTGACTAATGGCTGCCACATTCGTAAGCTCTGTGGAGTTCAGATGCTCGGATATTTCACTGATATGTCTGTACCATAATTGTGCATGTGACACATGGCAAAATACTTTGGGTCATTGTTTACACCCAACATATAATACGTCACTAATGCAGTAATCATTGCTCTTTCTAGACCAACTCAGACACTTTCTAGAATGTATCAGAAATTTCTAGAATATCTGTTGTGCTAATTAATAGCTTGTGGTTGAGGAGTGAGTGGGTCTTCATTGAAGTGTATGCATGCATGTGGTACACAAAGCCTCAGAGTAGTATCTGCTGCTTTAATGAAATGCTCTCTTAAGCCAACATAATGCAGAAAGAAAAAACAAACAGAACTGTTTTCTTCTTTATTAAGAGATATAAGAGTCGTTAGGTTAGTCAACACATTAAATTTGTTTAATGCATTTTATGAGATATAAGTGTTCCTTCAACGTAAGACCAGATTCCCTTATTGACATGAACATTTGATAATTCTAAGTGGTTCTTGCTAAGGTTTGAATTTCTTAACCCTAAGTGTTAACTTCCCTTGCACAGTTTGTGCTATAGAAACCTTTGTATGAAACTCCCTATGTAGCTTGTGGTGGAAAGGTGTGCTATCACTAAACATTTAGTGCTTACAGATTTAGTATGTCAGAAAATAACCCTGTTGACTAAAGAAATATCTATGGACAGTAGTGAAACTCAGTGGGCTCTTACCACTCTTATGTGCCAGTAAACAACGCAACACCCCTACATGCAGAAAAAGCATGCAAAAACCCCTTTACAACTGCATAGCAACGCTATGGCAACCAGTCACAACAGCCTAGGATCACTCACTTTTTTTTTATAAAATACAAAAATCTATTTTCCACAATGTGACTGTTGGCATGTGCGTCTCCCTTAAGATGTAACATAATGAAGTGAAACTCTTCAGTGGGAATCTCTGAAACTCTGGCTTTGATTATAGTGAAGAAACACAAGCTTTGTCTCAGACACAGGCTACAGGAAATGACAAATTTGGAGATCAGCATAGATAGTACCAGCTAATGTTGGCGACCACAAGATCTGTTGGTGCTTCCTCCTTTTGGTAACCATGATACCCATTTATGCTGGTGTGAGTCATCTGTCTCTTATCATGAGGGGAATTGAGTTGGGTGTGGGCTTATTATGAAAGTTGCAGGTTTTTAGAAAACTCACAAGCCACAATCTCTTCTATCAACATATGTCCTGAGGTACCTTTTCAAAACACAGAGGATATTCCAGAGGGATACTCTGTCCCTTTCTCCCTGTTATATTGTGATAATATTTTCCAGTGACTCCCCACCCCCTCCTTTCTATCAGCAGAGTTGTCCGACACCAGCGAGGGTGTGTTTGCGCAGGTCTCTGTGAGAGGTGATGTGAGGGCAGCCCACGATTGGTCAGTGTGTGAAACAGCAGCAGGTATGATGGCAGAGGATCGGAATGCTCTGCTATGGCTGGGCATTGACAAAGGGGAGGCATGAGTGGATGAGTCTACAAGAAAATAAAGGAATCTTCTCTGGATTATTTGTGTTGGATAAATAGAGCATTTGATCCCACACCTTATTATGTCCAAAGAGTTTAAACATATTATCTTACTTTTTAAAATACAATTTATTTAATTTATCCTTTCTGTCATCTTAGGGAAGATTATTGGTTTGGATTTTCCATCTAGAGGAGCAGTCTGAGATCACATGTGCTAGAGCTATACAAAGTTATGCCATCTGTGTTTAGAAAAGACAGACAGATCTCAAAGAGAGAGAGACTGTAATATTTATCTTGTATACATATCATATACATTTATAGGCATGGGAACCATTATAATTAGTGTGTTGTAAGTTTTAGTTAGTAAAGTACTCTAATGAGAAAACAATCATTGTGTTTATGTTACAATCCTCTTTTATTTATGCTTCATAACCTTTTTCTATCTTTTCCTTCTTTCTTGGTTGGGTAACAATTTCGTTCCCTCCTGATTCGTCAGACACCAAATTCTTGCCAAACCCTGATTAAAGATAACAAGTAAAAAAGCAAGTTTACCAGGAAAATATTCCGGCCCACTGTGCAAAGCAGTAATTATCCCATAAAACCAATGATCCCATTTAGTCTGGCAATGTTGTAAAGCTGTCAGTTTTTAAACCAGTCATCATTAAAGACAAAAAAACTAAGCATTGAAGTGTCTCTCTGTGCATGTGGTCCGGATATGTGGTTATGAAAATATGCTTTCACTTTCAACTTTTTTTTCATGTGACACAATGATTCACAGTCAAGTGATCTCTAACATATGTATCTTAACTTAGTTTTAGTCCTTCCTGGTTATATTTGTTTAACTACAGATACATTGACCAAACAGCCCCTTCATTTGCCACATGGTTTGTCCATGTATGTCTGTCATTATTAATGAACTTGCATTATTAATAAAGCTGAATGTGTTTGGATCGGTGTTGTTGCACCACACCTCTCACTGATATTTGTGTATTTCATCCGGTGATAAGAGAACAATTCAAGCCTTTATTTGTATTCATTCCGTGCCATTGTCTCTATTCAGACAGCTGCACCTCTGCTCTGATGACATGTAAACAAACGGTTTTAATGAAACATAAATCCTGAAACAGGTCTTTAGTGCTTCTAGTACTTACACAAGTTTTACATTTATAGGATCATATAGGTGCAGCACATTTGGTGGGTGTTTTATGATGTCATATGACTTGGGAATAACCTTTGAAATTCAGGTGCTTCTGCGAACATGGGGCCAATGACCCTGGGGCCTCTGACTACCATTGTCCTCAAGCTGAGGGAAACCCAGAAATGAGCCACAACAGATGGCTTCTATACTTTTTACATTTGCAGTATCATTTCTGTACATCTTATAATTGTGACGTAATTGGAGCCTCCAATAAGGCAGGGCCGTGGGTTCTTGGGAAGTGAGCAGAGAATGGTGTTAAGCTAAGAGAGGAGCGGTTAGGGAGTACTGACACAAGACAAGATGGAAATTTTTCTGAGTTCTGGCATCCTTCAACCTGACAAGGGAGATGAAGAGAGAAGAGATTGAGTTACGTAAAAACAAAGAATGAAAATGTGAAACAATGTGTGAAAGAAATGTAAGAAAGAAAGAAAGACAGAAAGAAAGAAAGAAAGAAAGAAAGAAAGAAAGAAAGATTTGGTCTGGAGGTGGGAGAGCAGCACAGCTCTTTGCTGTGCAGCACAGCACAGCTGTTATTTCCTCTGCAGTGAGCATGTATTGTTCTGATAACAGCTGTCTGGAGCACTGAACCAGCATGGAGCATTGGCTTTCCTGCTTTTTTCTTCCCAGCTTCTCTGGTTGTTTTGGAAACTGCACCACACATGGTTTGTTAGGCATGCAGGGGACAGATGATAAAACAGGCCTGACTTCACTTATCTTCAGCTTTACTGTACCACCCACACTGAGTTCACAACAAAGACACATCGCCATGGTGCAGATGACCTCTCTTTGATAGTTTGTGTTATAGACAACAGGGCAGAGGTAAAGGAGAGGTGATGATATTAAATAACACTTTAGGGAAAGGAGAAATCTACTGTAATTACCTGTAGCACACCTGCAAACTGTGCTTCTGCCCTCTGCTGTATTAAAGGAGAACTGTAATTTATGACATAAAGAGTGCAATCACATGACCACATTCTAATACATATGCTTCACATAAATGTGAACATAATACAGGCAAACAAAATGATACTTTCTGTGTTAAAGCGCTGTTACATTCCATAGATGGTTTTCTAAAAAAACACACATTTTTAGTTACATCAAATGGTGTTGACTCTGGCATCAGGCCATAAAACTTTGGGTTCTAATAAGAACATTTATTAGGACTGTAAAGTTAAAATAAAATTATTATATATAGCTAATGACAGGAAAACATTAGACATACAGTGAAGTGGCTGAGAACACAGGCTGAAGGCCAGAGCTACTAATGATCCTGTTTTTTTTTATTGTGGTCACCCACCAATCATCACCTGCTCATAATATCCACAGACCAATCAGGTACAACATCAAGCAGCCAGCCAGTAAATACACACAGCTGCATTTCAGGGAGAGACTTGCACATGAATGGGCCCTTTGTGATTTTAAAGAGTGTTTTAGAGGTAAATTTTTAACTAGCAACAACTTTTACTTGCAAATTGCAGCAGAAATGATGCGTCACTTGTAAGCACAAGTAAGTCTTGTAAGTCTCTCGTTTCCAGAAAACTCTCATAATCTCTGGGTCATTGGCATGAGAAGCACTGCCAAAAATGTACTCAGTATTTAGTTGAAGTTGGCTGAAATATGCTTAAGGTCATTGAGCCTTTTTCATACTTCATGAAAATGTTAAGGCAGTCTGTCTGATTTCTGGAAGGGCATTTGTTTGAGTTGGGGAGGGTCAATAATCACAGGCATTTAGTGACACAAATGACATCATACTATCATGCACCAGTTGTGCAAAATCACAAAGAATAGCAGACAGTCCCAGAGAAACATTCTTTGCCAAACAAGGTGCTGTAAATTAAAAAAATATGAGCTGATTGATAAAGGTAAGTAAAATAATAATTTAAAATAAATTAAAAGTAAGTATAAGTAAATAAATTTGATATATATATTTGGAAAAAAAGCTTTTGGTGGTATTAGAAGAGACGTAACCTCTTATATAACCTATATAACGTATACCTCTTACATAACCTGCCTGTTTAATGGCAGGTTTCTTGGTGATGACCTGCGATTGGGGCATGTTGTCACAAAAGATCATGTGTTAATGTGTTATTTAAAGTGGGACTTAATCAGTAAACCACATTGCTGGGCTATATTTAAGATTTCCTGCAAGGTTTATGGGTTGAAATTATGATTTGTGTTTTAAAAATATGCTCTCTGGCCACACAGCTGCTGGCAAGTCAACCAACAACCTGATGTTCCAATATCCCTCTGTCAACAAAAAGTTACATTTTCAAATAAACACACGCAGCGGGACAGACGAAATGTGAACAAGATAAAACAAATAGCCTAGGACAGGGTTTGTGAGCAAGGGTTGCTGTTTAAAGTCTGTTAGTTTTAGCATAAGCCTGCAGTAGAATCATTACCCATAAGCCTCTGGTGTTATCTATTCTCTTCTATTAGCCTGCACACATTCCGGCACATTCCAGCGGAGCTGAAAGAATAAAGAGGAATAAAGAGAGAGCAGGAGCGAGGGAGGGATTTGTGCAGATGAGTGGGGGGCTTTGGGTTTTCCAGATCTAACACAATCCGGGTCTAGCATGTCGGGAACTGCCTCTCCCAGGTCAAAGGTCACTGCTGAGAAACCAAGTCTGGACGTCTTAGTTGTGTCTTTGATCAGAACTTACTCTAAATAATCTCACCCAATCTAACAATGCATTGACAACAAACCTGAACAAACACGTTCACAGTAACAATAGGTGGGTTTACACAAAACATCTAACGTATTCATGTTCCCAAGAAACAAGAGATGTTAATTTCTAAACCTGGGCTGTTAGTCATTGACATCAGGTGTAAGTGGCCGTGACTCACGTGAACCATATATAGAAAATAGCTTTTTATGCATTTTAGTTCATGTCCTTCAACTTTTACATTTGTGCACTTAGTTTACAAAAATCTTATCTTTCTTCTAAAAATTATAAGACTAAATATACTTATTCATCAATATAAACATACTGACATAATGTCATCTTGTTCACAGAGATTTGCAGGTTTTGTTAAAATTACTATTAACAATTAGCATTTCAGGCTGTGATAGAAAAGCCTTTTCTTGAAAAAAGACAATAACTTTGATATGTTCCACCACAACTTCCTGTCTAAACAGGAAACACATCAACACTGTTAAAGATGTTGTGTTTATCAAACCATTTCTTGGGGCTGTTAAGCGTTTGTTCACAATGGAATTGAAGGGTTTAATCTAAAACTGTTAGCATGCAGTTTCTCATAAAGTGTCTTGTGGAATTTGGGAGCATCTCATAAATAGTTTCATTAGTTCAAACAGAAATTGCTGAAGATTTCACAAAGTAATCGCGAATCAGACCCTAAAAACAAGACTTTGCGGTGTCATGAGGTTAGATGTCAAACAATTATCTCTGTGAAACCATTTGTTTGACTAGTGAAATGTTTTCAGTAAATGGAAAACCGGATCCAGGTGTTGTAGAATAAAAAACAACAAGGAATGGATGAATACACGGCTCAGGAATTGCAATAAACAGTGGGTCCTCTGAGAGACCTCTGGTAAAAATGCTTGCTTTTAATACACTTTCATACAACAAATAATATTATCAGCACAGTTTAAGTGAAAAGTTTACTTAAAAAAAATTTTGATACCATTTTATATCTTTTGTTTGATAACAGCATGCACTACAGCTGGCATGTACTCCACAAATTTGTGCAAAACCTACGGATCCATGTTAGCTCAGTATGATCTGAATCTTGTTTTTTGGCTTCCAGATTATGTTCAGGTTTCAACAACATTCTGAGTCCCAAATATTAATGTGTTTTCAGACTTCAGGACTCCATTGTATTTCACATAAAACCAAACAGTCATTTACCAAAGCCTTTAAGACTCAGTTTGGATTGTCCTTTGCTGAGGTGGAACTTCCTGTCAAACAGAACAAAACATTAACAGGAAAATTTATGCAGGGAAACCCTGTCTTCCGGGATTTATGGAAAAGTCACAGCCCTAGATGACACACACACACACACACACACACACACACTTAGAGAAATTCAGTCACGAAGTTAAAATTAAACCATAAGACAGTGTCTCAGAATGAATTAAGAAATACCACAACAGCCTGTGGAGCATATAGACATAACCAAACACTCCCACAACATATTAACTAGCACTTATACAGTTTCGGCCAACTCCTGAAAACAGTGACATGCTCCTGATACATAGCTTCACACTATCCATCCACTTTTTCAACTGTGCAATTCTCCACAAACACATGAGGTATTTCTTTGGGCACTGTAAGAGACACGATCAATGGAGGGAAAGGTCAGACAGGTCAGTAGGGTTGCCAGATCAAAGTTTTCATAGTCCTTCATATTGGCTGATTTTGAATGGTCCCCAGTTGCTTCACTATAACCGTGATTGTTGCCAGAGTGCTTTTGAGGCGGTGAGGTGTTTGATGTTTTTCTAAAGGACACAATGTGACATTCTCTTAGCAAGGACCTTAGCACTACTCAGCATTGCCCTACTTTCTTTACAAAATGTTAAAATTCAATTTGCCTCAAAGACAGACAAAGTCATTTTAGAAGTACTGAGAACAAGTAACAAGAGAACAGTAAGTCTTTTCAGTGAAACGACTAAGGAGATGTCAGTCATGTTCCTACAAAGTGCCCCTTAGTGCTGCTGCAAAGAATGCTGGGTAATAAGTCTCTGTGGTCTCAGCCATATAAATCCAACACTCAATCATCTAACATGCTTTTTTATGGCCTCGTGATGAGGGAGGAATTCAGACATGGCGGAGATGCCACAGTCTACCTAAATGTCACAGACAAGCACGAAAATCCATTCCTAGTGTGCTGATAATTCATCATTTAGCAGAAAATATTCTCATTCTAAGTCAATCAATCTTTCCATTGCACACACACATACAATTTACCCTAAATGAGGAGCTACTGAGTGTGACAGAGATGCTGTGGCCCTTTGAGAGGTAGACACTGGATCTTTTCATTCACTGAGTGTTTCAACTGTATAGCTCCGCCCCTCCTCTGTTTTGCCTATTGTATGAGCTCAGTCTCTGAACGCTGGACATTAAAAATGAGTCGGCGTCTCTTCGCTGTTGTTCCAAAGACGTGCAGCTGTAGACAACACAGTTGTGCAGTGTAGTATGTGAAATTCACAAGGAATTGGCAAAGAGGCAGGGAAGGAGCAGTAAAAAGGAGCATGAAGGGGAAAGTTGTTTCCTGCTGCCTTGGGAATGTATTCTTGGAGCATGTTTTGCGTAAGAGGGGGAATTCTTTATACTAATTGCCGTGTGATTTTCCATGCTTTAATTTGGTCTTTGTACAAACTCCTCACCAGAGTGTTAAACTTTGACACCTAACGTGTTTCAAACATTGCAGCTTGTTAAGTAGAGCTGTGCTATTACTTTTTAAAGCAAACAAACAAATAAGCAACCTACAAACAGTAAAGCTAGCTTTCAAGCCATATCTAGAAACTAGAATCAGACTTGGATCAATGAGTGAGCACCTAGCAACCACTCAAAACACCCTAACAACTGTACATTAACATGCTAACAGTCACTTAGAGCATCTTAGCAAACACAAAGTAATGCCCTGGCAACTACTTGGGTTACTTTGGCAACAGCATATAAATACAATGACAACCCATGAGAACACCTTAGCAACCACACAGCAACTCCCTGTTGCTGTGTTTCATCAACTCCCTAACTGTATGGTAAATGCATTTTTAAATGTTGTAAAGGTGATATTTAAGCAATAACCACCAACCCCCACACACATATTCGTCTAAATCAGTTTTAGTTTTACACTGTTTAGCATCTAAGATTTTACATGTTGTTATATGTGCTACAAATGCAAAAAGATTTACACAAATTAAATCTTACACAACGGCCACACACATACACACACACACCCATTCCTCCTACTGAGGAAAAATATAGTCCTGCTGAGAGTCAGAACAAAGAGACTGTGGAATGTGCTTTGCAAGAATGAAAGCATCTTAGTCACATTATCAGACATCCAGTAACAGCTCCCACCCGTCCCCTCACTCCACCCATTCCCTGCACCTTCACTGTTTCACGTCTAGATATTCCAACTCTGACTGAACTGTGTCTGTTCTGTTGCACTGTTTCAGTCCAGAAGAATGTGTCAGACACCTGCTATCTGTTTTATCAGAGGGCTTAACATCTGGAACACTCAGTACATTGCAATCTTGTGTTTTTTTTCTCAAACTAAATGTAGTTGGAACAAATACAGATCAGGTGTCCAGCCTTAGTCACTGCCAAACGGTTTGTCGCACCTGGTGGCATGAAGAAACAAGTTGTCATTAGAAAAGGTTTTAGATAACACAGGTTGCCAGATTTTGGCAAAAATCAACCAAACTTGACAACATTCAAGTTTTCAATTGTTAACAAATCATTTTGTCTTAAAATGCATATATGTTATTAACATGTATATAGCTTTAATTAAACTTTGTAATTTGTTTTAATTTCACAGCTGTCTAGGAGAAACAACCATGATATTAAAGAGGTTAACCAATTTACACGGAAAATTCTCTTTAAAGTGGTTCTAAGATAATATTTCAAGACAGTATAAAATCATGTGACAGAACAGTAATGTTATCAGTTATTGACTGGTTGCACCACACCTACCGGATCTGACCTGAGTCAGTCTTTACTGTTATATAGTTCATGACTGTGTCAACGTTACAGGCAAACAGTTGTCTGAGGGCTGAGGACATTTGTCACAGTCCATCACTTTCAAGATAGAAATCCACAAAATAATCATCTCAGATAACAACAAAGCTTACATTTAATGTAGGGAGATGGCAGAATATTACTCATAAATTGTTATGTCTAAAACTAGAGTTTTGTCTACTGGCATTAGTAATGTACCCAGGGTATTTCACATACAAATGTCTCAGACCAACAACCCACCTACAAACCTCGTCTTAACCTGCCCTATGATGTCATCAAACCAAACATTACACATCCTATAGTGCTGCAGAACATCTAAATAACTTTGCAGTCATGTTATAAAGCAACTATTAAACAACTAAAACATCACTTTCACACACACACACACACACTTAATTAGTATATATAAAATTTACCAAACACAAAAAATATTTTTGAAACTAAGTAGTATTACTTTAAAAAGCAGGTTTAAGATCTTTATTTAAAAATCCTTAATGCAGTGTGATTGAAGTTCGCATAAGTGAATTATGTAAATTAACAGCAATCCTTTACAGCAAAAGGTATACATATTTCATTTGGGCACGTTTGAAACGTACCCATATATGGTACTGCTTTAGTAAAACGGCCATGAGTCACTTTTTAATCAGTGGGGTAGAAAAAAGCCTCAGGTGGCCTTTCCCCTCCCTTCTGTTGTCTCTAATTATGTAATGTGGTCATTTAAATTTCCCTGTGATGCACAAATAGATCTCCCCTCCTCCACGTGGGTGAAACTACTTTCTCCTGAAGAATTCTAAAGGCAAAATATTCACAAAATACATTACAAAATACATCACAATGGGTTTGATCTATGAAACCTGGGTGTGTGGGTACATGTTTGCTGTTTTCAAAATCAGTGGGTCCAGATTTTGTGAGGACACACCTCAGATAAGACCCAGATGTGTTATGACTGGACCACCTGCATGTTTTTGTTATACCTCCATCAAAACTTGGAATTATTTCATAATCCCCAAAAGGGTGGAGTAACAGGGATCTGGCAACCCATAAAACTGATTACCTGGGCTCAGAAAATGATTAAAAGCTTTCAAAATGATCACACACACACACCCAGATAAACAAAGAGGCAACAAATGAAACAATGCTATATTTATCATGTTCAACATTAGAGAAACTAAAAATCATTTTATATCAGAAGTAAAATTATAAATAATTCTCCACCTCAATCTAGTAAACACAAGTAAAAATGTAAATATAAAAAAAGAGGATAAACTTTTTAAAGCCTACTGTTAATAGTCTTTAAAAAACACACAGTGAGAATAATCATTTGTATGTGTCGGTTAAAATGCACATACTGAGGGCCAAGGAACAAGAAATAAGCTCTGCAACAAGCATCCAAATCTTCTTAGATCAAATTTCTCTGTGTCCTTCCAACCTCAAACAAACACATTCCAACACAGTGGATAAGAGAGAGTCACCACACAACACAAATACATAGACAGACTAGATTTGCCTTTTGCAGGCTTGTTTGGGGCAGTTTTAGGGGGCATTTAATTTTCAGCAGAACATGGTTATGGAAAAACATCTCTTAAAAAATAAAGGATCAGTTTGTTGTGTGTAGGAAAGCAAACATTTCTACTACTTCAATTTCTATGTGTTATTTCTAAAATAAATTAGCAAACATTACATTTTTTTCCTAAAAGTTTTTTGTTCTTTAAAAAATTGACACAAATAAGACAGATTTAATGGACAGTACCAGCTATTTTCTATGTGGAACATTTTTTTTTTACAAAGGTATGTATGTGTGTGTGTGTGTGTATTTGAGTGGTTTTAAAACTTCATGGGGGTCCTGATAGGTTTCTGTGATTAGTTTTGGCTCTGTCTCTACATGTGTGTGTACTCAGTAGCCAGACCTAATTGTTCCTTTGTTCATTATCACAGACATTCACATCCTTTAACAGGCGTGGCAGCCAGGAAAACTCTTTGAGTAATCAAATATCATGACTTTAAGACTGTGATAGTCTTATTCTTTATTCTCTTTTCAGTTGTTTTCCAGTATAATGGTTATGAGAAAGTTTACAAAGGATACAAAGCCTGCCGCAACACGAAAGATTCATTTCACTCAGGTGTGAAAATGTTTCGCAAAAACACAAGATGACAAATGTCAAAACTCTGAAGAACAAAATATGGTAATCATTTCAACATACAGTAAAGATTTCTCAATATGAGTGTTTCAACAAGTTTCCCTGGAAAAAAAAAAGAGTCACTGATTAGTGTTTGTATATTACAGTAGTTAAAAATATAATCATAGGAAATTATAGGTTTCATTGTCTATTTATCTTATTTTTTCTGATGATGAAAATAAAAAGGTCAGAGAATCTTACAAATACAAATATTTCCTTTAATAACTTTAAATTAAATTTGCTTTGTTAATGTTACAAGATCTCTGCTTCTAAAACGAATCTAAAAACCCAGAAGCAAATGCACTCTAATTCATAGGAAAAGTGGAGCCACTTGAAATAACAAAAGTCCTAAAGAATTTCAGTCAGAGAGCCCATACCCAGAACTTTAGACATGGAGGAATGTGATTGGCTGTAAGGAAGGACTTGAGGGCGGGACTCCTGAGGTGGTTTGCTTATAAAGCCAGTGAGCCTCTCTCCCTCCTGCCTTGTTCTCTCTTCTGGCTGTGTGACTGAGCTCTACCTCTCTCCAGATCTTCATTCACTAGTCAGCTCACTCACTCCAGTGACCATGAGTCTCAGATCAAGCTACAGTATCCGTTCTTCTACCTCCCAGGTGCCGCTGTCCCAGATGTCCATCAAGCGCACCACCACCAGCAGCAGCATGCCAACCTACCGGGCTGCAAGCACCTATGGTGGTGCTGGAGGTCATGGAACCCGTATCTCTTCTGCCTCCTACTCAGGTGTTCGCAGTGGACTGGGAATGCCCTCGATGTCCAGCTCTATCCAAGTGAGTGCCACTGGAGCCACTGGTGAAATCATGGGCAATGAGAAGATGGCCATGCAGAACCTGAACGACCGTCTGGCCTCCTACTTGGACAAAGTGAGAACCCTGGAGCAGGCCAACAGCAAGCTGGAACTGAAGATCAGAGAGGCCCTGGAGAAGAGAGGTCCTGATGTCCATGACTACAGCCGCTTTCAGCCCATCATCGATGAACTACGCAAGAAGGTGAGTTTAAGTGGTTGACATTAGAACGAAAAAACTTTTATTTTTTTACTGCAGTTTGTTTCAACAACAAAGAACTTACTGTGAGAGTAATTGTGCTGCTCAGCATCTGACAATCTAGAGGACATTTATAGGATTTAAAGGCAGTAACTAAAAGTAAGAGAGAAAGTAACTAAACAAAGAATTTTCTTATGACTTATAGTGGAATTGATTTAAATGGGTTCTGTGCTGTGATGAGTTAACTCATGGCCAGCATTGGCAGGTAAAAAACCACGAAAACCATGAGTGAAACCAAAATAGTGGGGGGGGATGGTCATCTCCCATAGAAAATTCTCACTTTCTGTGGGACTGCTGTTATAAGTGTAGCTTATACAACCAGTGAATAAGCAATTTCATCCTGTATTTATCCTGGCCCTTAATACGTCTAGAGGTTTGTTTATTCCCTGGAGATGGAAACTATTGGTTCTGAGACATTTTAGAGTGTGCGACATGAAGGAAATGGGAAAGTCATATGACTGAGTTCAGCCGGTGCAAAATGCAACCAGCTGTAAGACACATTTAATTTTTTAAGAACTCTCAATGAGTAAGCCACTCTTGAAAACTGATGATATTCTAAGTAAACTGTTACTTTTGTATGTAGTTGTTAATTCTATATTTCTTATTTATCCATATAGTCTTTTTACAACTTCTATAGATTTTCTTCAAGACACTGAGTGCCACTGATTACTAAGTGTTGGTTTCACACCAACTATATCATTCAGTTTAAATGAAAAGCAAACAGGTCACTGATAACAGGACAGTGTTATCAGAATGATTGACTTTTTATTTATCAGTGACTGTGTGGTAGTGACACAGATTAGGTTAAACCATTAAATAACTATACCTTAGGGTCTCTTAATGTCTCTGAAGTAAATGAGATTAGTGTGATAAAAGGGAAGTGGCATCTGTACTTTATGAATAAGTTCAAGTAATATTTTACAAAGCAAGTCACTTTTGTTCAGATTTATAACAAAAACTAAATTCAAACTTATTTCCAAAATGTTACTTATATAAAGTATCTACTGCTAGTACAAATACATAACCAACACCCACTAACATATGTAAGAAAAAATTAAGCACTCTGGTGTTTATCTAACATACTACCAGCATATGCTGGTCTGCAAACATGGAAATAATTTACAACACAAATGTATAAAGTTAGAGAAACACAAAATCCTAGAGAAACACAAACACAAAAACTCCTTTCAGCTGAATGAGTGAAATTATTACAGACACAAACTTGATTTTCCAACATTCTAGCAGTTTGTAAATAATTGTCCTAAAACTGTAAAAGGGACTTTGTCCTCTAGTAGCTGTTATCAAGAAACCATGACAACAAGAGATCTGTCGCTTCAGGTGTGTGTCATAACACACCATGCACTAAAACCAGCACATTATACAATCACTTCATAAGTTTGACCTGTTACAGCTGAACCTTACATTGTCCAATTGTTTTCAAGAGTTTTGACTGATTCAAATGACCAATTTGACTGATTCAAAGTACTAACCAACATTTACATTTGGTTGTAGATCTTTGATGCCACCGTGGACAATGCTCGCCTTGTGCTTAGTATTGATAACGCCCGCCTGGCTGCTGATGATTTCAGAGTCAAGTGAGTTACAAGACTAATTAACAAATTAAAACATCACATTTTGACTTTATGGGAACTTTCATTGCTTAACAGTGATCCATTAACTCTTGTGTTTGTAGGTATGAGTCTGAGCTGTCCATTCGCCAGGGTGTGGAGGCTGACATTGTTGGCTTGAGGAAGGTCATCGATGACACCAACCTGAACCGCATGAACCTTGAAGGAGAGATTGAGGCCCTCAAGGAAGAGCTCATCTTCCTTAAGAAGAACCATGATAATGTGAGTATACATCTGCTAAGCACATCTGGACATTAGCACAATAGAAACATCTGCATGATGCAATCCTTTGGAGCTGCTTTCATGACACATTGTATGGTCTCTCCACTCAACAGGAGGTAATGGAGCTCCGTGGCCAGATTGCCCAGTCTGGAGTGCAGGTGGACGTTGATGCTCCTAAAGGTCAGGATCTGGCCCAGATCATGGAGGAGATGAGGGCCAAGTATGAGAAAATGGCCCAGAAGAACCAGGAGGAACTTAAGGCTTGGCACGAATCACAGGTAAGACGTTGTGTCTATGAAGTCAAAGACCACAAGATGACATTCATGAAGATCTTCCATCAAGTTTTAATGCTGAAAAGATTGCTGCATGTCAGTTGTTTGCAACTAATGTGAAACATTGGTCTCTCTAGATCTCAGAGGTACAGGTACAAGTATCACAGAGCACAGAGGCTCTCCAGGGCGCTCGTACAGAAGTCAACGATCTCCGCAGACAAATTCAGACATTGGAGATCGAGTTAGAGTCACAAAAGAACCTGGTGAGTTGTTTTTATGCTAGCTGCAATAACAGTCAAACAGGTTGAACTGTAGCTACAATTATCCTCAAGTCTACAAATGACATGTTCAGAATAAAAAGTTTGTTCACTGACTTATAACTTCTTTGTTCCGCCATGTAGAAAGGATCACTGGAAGCTACCTTGCATGACACAGAAATGCGTTACAACATGGAGATGGAAAGTCTGAATGCCGTCGTCATGCAACTGGAAGCTGAGCTCACACAACTGCGCAGCCAAATCCAGCAACAGACACATGAGTATGAGGCGCTTCTGAACATCAAGATGAAGCTGGAAGCAGAAATCGCTACCTACAGGAGACTCCTGGATGGCGGCGACTTCAAGTATGTCCTCTAGTAAACCCTAGTAAACAAAGAATAACTAAAGGTCACCTTTAGCATACCATACAATTACATCATTTTGAACCCAACTCTGATCTTTGTATCTTCAGGCTCCAAGATGCTCTTGAGGAGCAAAAGAAGGTGAAAGTGATGACAGTCACACAGACGCTGGTTGATGGGAAGGTGGTGTCTTCAAGCACAGAAACCAAGGAGAGGAACCTCTGAACACCTGATTCCAGATCACCTGGCAACACAACACAGACACCTTATGGGCCAATGCTAAAGTTATCCAAATATAAGTTAGATATTTATTAAGCCCAAAGTGCCTTTTTGCAAGTGTCTCTTTGCAAATATGCAATGAGATTTACATTTCAAAACTAATTTTAAAAGAAACTAATTTTTAACACTAGCCAAACTAGCTTTAAGCTGAACATATTTTTTGTAAGGATTTTACAATCACTATATTGTCCCATTTTGTTTCCATGTTGTGTTGTTTCCATGTTGAACTCATCCAGTCTTATCCTTTTCAATAAAAGAAGACAGTTTTATCAAATACTATTTCCTGTCATTAATTCAGACTTATCCTATATTCAGAAAATTAGTCAGAAAATTAATGGAATGTTAAGTTGGTGCATTTCTGAACATGCGGTGACCAAATGTACCAGTTTTAGGCAAACTAAACATGCAACCATATACCATAAACAAACACCAAAGAAGAATATCTGACTGAAACTGAAACTTAATCTTATTTAGAAAATAGAAACATTGGAAAAATGTATGAAAATAGAAAATGTTTTTTGCTTTATAAATGTGTGCTAAGTAAAAAATAAAAAGTTTATAGCTAAGTAAAAAATCTAAGTGAAAAATACAGTTTATAGCTATTAGTCTATGGCTTTTAGCCATCTATATGCGAGTGTACTGTATAGGTGCATAATCAGATCACACAGCCAGGAGCTCAGGTGAATGTTGATGCAAGGCACAGGACCTGACAGAAATCATGAAAGGGCCAAGAATGAGATCACCCTGATAAGCTCTGGCATGGCATAAAACAAAAGTAAAACACCTTTTTCCACCACAAATGTCTTGTTTGTTTATTTAAGTGTATTGAGGAAACTGCCTGCATTGTTTTACACAGATAAATGAGGTGCTGGTTCAAGTGTCTAAGAACAGAAGCATTGAAGGAGGCCAACACACAAGCCAGCGAGAGCCACTGGAAATTGCAATCCTTACAAACAGAGCTGCAGTTCTGTCTGCACATCAAATATTAGTTCTGTAATTTTAATTTTAGCTTATTGTTCTTGGCTTTTTATACAGAGAGCATGTCTGGAAAAAACCTTTCATGAAACACAACTACAATATAGCATGCAAGTAGAGCAATACAATGGCATTATTGTTTTGAGGGAGCCTCAGACAGCTGCATGAGAACATTTAAAACCAGACCCAGGAGCATCACACAGATAAAAGTGACCACCAACATTGATGAATAGTAGTGTCCAAAAGCTTAGAAACTACAGAAAATGTTGTCTGAACACCAATCACACCATTACTGTCCAGTTAAAACAACAACATATATCAAGAACAATGACAATCATAAATGATAAATTGTGATAATAAATAAATGACAAATGCTATAAATTATCATTACTATTTTAAAATAATCATAAATTACATACAATTAATACATTCTGTATCTGCACCAGTATGCTGTGTCTGTGCCAGTATTTAGTGGTAATTATGTTGGAAATAAATTGATGACCATATGTGGGTTTCATACGGTTTAGTTTGAATTTACTTTACTATCTGTAATGGGCAAAATTAAAATGGCTACTAATGTTCCATTGTTCTCCTGCATTGGGGGCATTCTGGCATCCTGTTAGGATGTTTGAAAATCATTCAGAGGTATTTTACTTGTAAAAATTGCATTTCTAGCAATCTAGCAATCATTTCTGCAGGTTGATGGAAAGCCACAGCTATCATACTGTAATTCAAACCATACAGAGACTCTCTCTCTTTTCAGTCAACTTCAGTGTTTTACTATATTTAATGACAAATTGGTCTTCAGTGTCTGTCAGAACAGTAAAATATACAAGCAGTGAAGTCAAACTCCAAACTCAAACATTCATTTCTGAAGAATATCTAATTAAAACCTGAAAGAGCACAATGCAAACACAATTAAGGTTTATTATACACAGTACTTTACACTAGCAGAAACAATGAACATAGTCTTGACATGTCTGCTTTGGACATTAGATGCTTTAATCCACTTATCTTAAGACATTTCCAAGGTGCTAAAAGAAGTGATTGATAATCTTCCTGAGCTAATGCTTCACTGAAAATCTTTCTTGGAAATCAGTCAAAACGTGAAACTGGAGACTGGCATAATAAACATGGAGTTTGTCAGCATTCTGCCTCAGGGCATGATGGGTCATGTTTCTGAGGTAAAGTGAGTTCTGAGGGAACAACAGTCATCTAAACCTGTCATCTCATGGACTATACAGTTGGGTTGCCAGTCATTCAGCGAGAATATCGCAAGTAAATTTCCAGCATTATTTTCATAAATAAATAGTCACATAATACTCACCTTTTTCAACAGTTTTTCTTCTGAATGCTTCAGTAGGAACTGGATTCTGCAGTGTCAAGTCTCAAGGTTGACAAGATCAGTGAAACCATGCTATCTAGAAAAGCCAAACAGTTTTGTACAATATTTGCATTATGCGTTTATGCATTACTTCATGTCCAGTATGACATAACTAACGCCATGTGATATTGCTGTCAGGGAGTCTGCCTTGACACATTAACTCCCACTGGAAATTCTAGCTTCATGCCATGTTTTCTTATTTATGTGTTGTGTAAATACCCACTTTACTTTTTGGCACATTAGTATCAGTTTTCTGCAAACCTAGGATGTTGAACCCCATGAACCACTCTGAAAATGAAAAGGCCCAGTATCCTGTAATACAGTGGCTAAGTATAGAACGTTCCACTGTGGGCCTGTAAAAGTGGGAATTTGCCACTAACCATGAGACTCTGTTTCCACTCGAGTCTTCTTCGCCATGGTAAGCTGAATGAGTTCACTCAGAGCAAAATACTGCCGGTCTGCACAGAGGGAAGGCAACATTTGTGGATGGAAAAGTGGCATTGGGGTGTAAAACGTTCTGCTCTGGGAAAAATAAAAAAAATGTAAATGCGTGTCAAAAAAAACATTTTTTTGATTTAGATACTACCTTCAGAAATTTTTAAGCAATGTACTTCTTACAATATTTCATTGATTTTATTTAAAAAAACTACATTGTATTGGAGAAAAAATTATAATCACGTCATTCACTCTTTTCATGGCTTTGGGAAAATAGAAAAGTGAGAAAGACTTAGCAAAGGCCACATGCGCAGACAAGAATCCTTACCCTTCTGTGCTACCCACTCAACTCACTCTTCTCTGTCCAGACAGTTACATAAAATGCTTTTGTTCCCACTGTCTCTGTAAAAACAGCAATTGAACAGTACAGTATATAATCAAAGCCAGTAAAGTCATGGTAAAGGCAAGTTAAAGGCCTGTTTTTTAACACAAGGTAACGTAACATTGTACAGAGTCTCATGACCTTGTGGTGTGGTATTCCTTATGCTTTAGTCATGTAACTGGACGTCCTCTGTTTACCAATAATTCTGGGAAAGTCATGCATTTCAACTAAACTACAGTGACTCACTACTGCACATTGGTATTTGTTGTTATGCTTCCTAGACCACTAGGAATGCTAATAGTGCAGCCATAATTAACCAGATAAGTCTACCCTATAGTTTATAAGCAACTTCTGAGAGACTAAAATCATACCTGAGAAACACCAACTACATTTCTGAGAATGTGTAATTTAAATGTGAAAGTAAAAGATGTTTTCCTGTACAAAACCCACCAACATGATTCTAGGGATTGCCACAGTATTGCTATGCTGTTGATAGTGATCAGTGACTTTTACTCTGTTATTGGATAGTGGTTGCTAAGGTTTTGTAAGTGGTTGATAGAACATTGCCATGTTGTATGCTAGGGTGGTAACTTGGCCCAAGTCAAAAGAAGTCTGCGAAGTCTAAAAAGAAGTTTAAGTCTGCAGTGTTTTTCTAATAGCTTAGACAAGTACTAACCCACTTCAAATAGTATCATTTATTTCTGCAGCACAAACATTGAAGAGTTTAATACATTTTTGTGCATTTGTATCTGCAAAACTCAACAACACAAGGGAAAAAAACAACAGCATGACTATATTTTAAAAAGATTTTATAGCAGGAACCAGAAAAAAATCCTTTGAAACGCTCATAGCTCCCATTCCTCATGTTTGGGCTCCCTGGACAGGAGATTACCACCATATATCCCTCACAGGTGCAGCTTTCATAACACCAGAGTCATACACCCCCTTTCAGTGCCTGTTTCAAGCACATACCTGCCTCTATGTTCTCAGGATGGGCATTACCTATTCTTCCACAGCAGAAACTTATTCTTAAAAGTTATTCTTAAAGCTGCAGTACATACACTAAGCACAGCATATTGTATGTTTGCTTAATATTGCGTAGATACATTTTCTAAATTAAATTATTTTAATTAATAATTAATTAACATTTAATAAATGTATTTTATAATAAATGTATTGTTTACTATTTATAATATCTAAATTATGCAAACTGTGTCTTGCTGGTTCACGAAATGTATAATTCATAGTGTAACATGTTCAATGGCACACAACAGCAATCTAATTTCAGAAACCCATTTAGGCCATGAGTTTAAAACCACTAGTGACCTATTACATTCCAAACACACAGAATTCATTCATATTTTTAGTATGTCAATGGTTGTGCAGTTTATCAAAACCTACAATCTCCTAAAAGCATCTTTAGACCAGTCAAATTAGAGGAAGGTTGGACAGTTTAAAATCTCAAAAGGAGTTTATTAAAAAGCTTTTGAAGGACAGCAAGATGGCTGTTAGATTTTCCTATGTGCTTTTAAGACATCAGAGCATAATATGGAGAATACAGTAGCATACAGCCAACCTTTTGGGCCCATGTGCTAACTGAGGGGGAAACCCCATGGAAATTCAATCAGGGTTACCATGGCAACCAATAACACATCAAAACCTGACTGTGTCAAGACTGCTGGCACCATGGAAACTAAACTCTGGCCAACAAATATAAATATATATACATATATAATAGCATATGATAGGTGACTAACAGAGCTTATTCAGTCTTTATAAAACTGCAGTGGGAGGGGACTTACAGACAAAATTATACAGCCACACATTGTTTTCCTGGCTTGACATGCAGTAAACTATGCACAATCTTCTGACTTTCTGAATAAGAGCTACAGAACAAATATTTGGAATGGAATAAATATGGGTCAAATTTCTTAATAAAATATATTCTTGATTTTTAATATTTAGATTATTAACAGCATGAAATCACTACACAAAAATAACTAACACAAAATGTCCACCCTTTAATTGACTTGCTACAAAAAAAAAACATGGAAATAAACATGCAAAATAGGCAACAAAACTCCAAATAGGCAGCAAAGTTTACCCAAACCATTCGTGTCCTTTAGATTCTAAGCATCTGTACTGGAATGCACTGTTGCCTTTGATAAATCAGTTGCTCTTTATGGTTCGTTTCTCACTGCACGTTTTTACACTGGAAAGGGGCTTTTACGAGGCAAGTCTTTTATCGGGCAATGCCAAAGGATAACTTTAAAGTGTGTGTAGTGGGGGTGTGGTTTGGTGAACGTCACAACGTACCATTAATAAAATGGATTTAGTGAGAACAGGGTTAACAGGAGTTCAAAGTTAAATCACTGTGTTGTGCGAACAGGCTGCAGGGTAAATCACAGGTTAAAAGTTCTCCAGTGCACATGCATAATTTCAAACTAATTTAAAAGAAGACCTGCACAAGTGGTATTTAACCAACTGCCCCATGTCTGAAGCAGCAAAGTTATGCCTAAATGAGCAGATATGGAATGGAGAGGGCAGGAAAGTTTCCCATAAACATCACTGAGAGGAAGAAAAAAAAACAAATAAGCCCAGAATACCAAAGCAACAATCTAGAAATGCCTTAGCAACCACACAGAGCACCCTAGCAGCTACATAGCAACATGCGCAAAAAAATGCTGCACTTTATAGCGGACACATTACCATTGTGGTGGTGAGTTTTGCACAGGCAACTACCACTCACATTTTCTTCAGAAAACACACAAATCTAGTTTTAGTGCTATTCTTTATTCATCGTTTGACAAGCTGAGGATAAGCAGCTGGGATTAAGCAGGGTTAAGAGAAAGTGTTCTCAAAACACACCTTCTGTTTGTAGTTAAATCCTAAAAAAAGGCTCCTAAATTAATCTGATTATGATCGGCCGGAAAGTAAGAGAGGAGGAAACTGTGTGTGCATATTGGCAAAAAAATGTTAAGCCGCAAGTCAAAAACAGTCAAGAAATTTTAAAATGATTAACTCTGGATTTATTTCATATGACATTAAACAAACAATCAAACAGAGGTCACGTCAAATGCACTTATTTCCTATTTTACACTTGTGACTAATAGGTTTCCTCATATTTGACGTCTTAATGCAAAGTGGAAAAGAACTAAGATGAGACTGTTTACTTCGCCAAGCCTGGTAACCCTTAAACAATGACATTACTATGTAGCTGCCTAGATTGGTGGCATGGTGACGAATAGTTATTGTACCAGAAAACAGTTATGTAATGAATAAACAATTCTGATCTTCTTGAGGTTTAACCAAAGCTTCTGATGAAATGTTAGACCAGAAGCAAAACGTCACACACAAATAGTTATAAACATGTTTTACTAGATGCACAAAAATACATATGGCTAAACATTTTTAACAATAAATCAGTTTAGTGCAGGGACAAATTTACTAAATACTCAATGCATAATGCATTTGCACTTTTCCATAAATTTCATTTGGATTTACTGGTAACACACTTGTTGACGAAAGTTGCTGCTATTTGTTGTTTGTCCTATGTTTCCCCAGTGTTTGTTCCTCTCAAGTGTCTGTAGACCCTCAGTGACCCCCTACTTGACCTGTGACAGAAGTGTTCAGCCCTAAATGTCGGCTTTACTGAAGTCCACTTTAACAATATCAGTTCCTCTTGTAATATCCAACAGTATCTGTATATGCACATTTGTCTTTGAATCTCTTGGTCCAGGACCCTATGGCTCAGAAATCATAATATCTTTGGTTTTGACATGTCAAGGATATCATATTATCTTTATTGCCCAGGCCAGTTCACATCAGGATAAGGGTTACATGACCGGAGTTGACTGCAAAATTATTTTTTTGCATGCAATTGTTTTAATTTCCTTCAAAATGTAATAAAATTTTACTATTTCAGAGGGGTTGTTAAAAGACCATAAACAACAGGACCACCCTAATATAAAAAAAAAACAACCTTGTGACCCCTTAATGCAGCATGATGGTGCAAGTAAAAACAGGATAAAACAAGTAGTAGCTCCTCAGGAGACTTTTATAAGTAGCTGTTTGCTTTGCCAAGACCTACAATTCCGGCCCTATTGCAGTACTAGCCAAATGACACAACACAAGGCCAAGAGTCAAACTGTAATAATTATTCGATGTGAATGGTGTCATATCTTTGCTAGCCTCTAATCTGGTCTGGCACAAATTTGACCAAAAAAGGGATATTAGTGCTACTGCAAATCCCTCTCCTCCCACAATGCTTTGAGACGCAGGGAAATAACTTACTCCATATGGGGCACAGGGAAAGAATGTTGCAAATAAGGTTTGGTATTATGACCAACACTGTGAGGAGAAAGTACAAATTCCCAGGGGAGGTAGACCAGCTAAGCCCTGAAAAAAGAGACGGGAACATCACTCCCTGTTTTGACTGGTTTAAAGACAGACAGACTCCTTTGCTGTTAATTGTACATGAATCCTGGGACATGCTGAATGAATAAGGAGTTTTCTTATAACAACATCATTAATATCTCAGATTTTATTATGTTTATATTTATTCTTAAGGAGACGCTACTCAGAGCAAAAGAGAGGCAAAATTTAACATTCTGCGATGAGTACCAATGGCTGTAGACATAGACAGCTAGTATTTCATGTGGTTGTAGCCAACTTAACCATTGCAACAGGTACATTAATGCCCACTGTTCTGGGTGTGCTAGCACTACTTGGATGTCAAACGCAAAAAACACATTTTGAATATGGGTTACATGTCACTTTGTCTTCTTCTTTGAATCCTTTTTCATGTCCTTCTATAATAAGTATTGTGTACTTTGATTAAAAAAAAGCCTGTTTAATACTGAGTGACAACATGTTAGCATTAGAAAGTACAGACAGCAGATGACATTGCAGTGTTGGTATGTTTCAAGTGAAATAAACCCCAAGAGACCATTATATGCACTGAGCTTCTTTCTCTTGGCAGGTGTTTGCAGGTGGAGTTCTGGGTAAGTCTGATAGCATCAAAGTCACATAACTTTCATCATGAGCTAATGTATCTCTTGGCTTCAAACTCAGATTTCATAATTATATTAAGAAATAAACAGAGAGTCTGTGTGCTCTGAGTTCCGTCTTAAGGAAGGTCAGGACCATATGAAAAGTTAATGCGTCTCAGGTGATGATTATAGTCAAGGAGAGTGTGCAAACATTTTGCTTTTTAGTAGACAAAGGTGTCTGTGCAAATGTTTATAGATATCAATACTTCAAACAAGTAAAAGTTTTTTTGAACCACTAGCAAAAATTTGGCAAACAGTTACATGAGCCAACTATGTTTTGATAATATCAAAAGTCTATACCAGTGTCTCACTAACATAATATTGCATAACAGGACTAAGAGTTTGGTGTTTTTCCCATGACCTAGAGGATGAAGACCATGCAGGCTCAAATCAAGTTAGGGGAGGCATGTCTTTTAAAAGCAAAAAATGTGACAGAAAGATGGATAAAGATAAGAAGCATATCACTTGATTGCTAAAATATTAACTTAACAGCATTTTTCACGTCTCTATGATTCAAGCTCAGCCACAGGTTTGACTGTAAGCTGGCCTGTGTTCAAGTTAGGGTGAAGGTTGAAAAAGAAAGTAAAGTGCCAGTTTCTGTGTTCTGCAAAGCAGCGTTTCACATGAAAGGTTTAGAAAACAGGTTACAGCATCTTATCTTACACATCTGTTAATGTTGAACAAATCATCTCGGGGCAATAGTCCTGGTTAATATATCATTTAAACTCTAGTGCAAACATATTCCTTCCTATGAAGGTGCTTTAGATTGGTCTGTAGTTTTCATTGTAAAAAATTAAATCGAAAAAATAATTTAAACTTCATTAATCTGCTTTTCACCAAAACTGTTGCATTCATAGAAAACAAAAGGCTGATGCGGCTTATAAATGTAATGTTTAGAAAAAGATTTAGATTAGCATTTAGCATTTAGGATTTAGTACGCACCTAGATTATGTAAGTGCATGAGTATTTAAAAGTTTTAGTAAACTAGACATTTCCCTTTGTATTCTGCAGGTAAATCAGTAAACAGCAATTAACCAAATATAAATCAAATTGAAATCTTGAGCTAGCTTTAAAATACCAGGACTCTTTGGGGTTTATTGCAAACAAAAGATTTTTTTATATTTCACTATGAGATCATCCAAGTCGTTTTGAAATGTCAACATCCGATAATATGACATCATGGGTTTGTTAAATCCTAGTGGTGTGTAGGGCTGGGCAGTAGACATGAATCAGTCACTACTGGGACACACTATCGTAATGCGGTGGGAACGTCTTGAATTAAATCTTGTTTAAGCACTACAGTCCCTTTCCTGTCCTAAGTAAGGGTGTGGGTTGTGATCTCATTGAATTAATATCTGTGTGATGGCATGGTGGCATGTTGAAATTTGTCCCATCCATATACTGTATTATTTTGAAAAGGATGTAAATTTATTACTAGAAGAATCAATTTATCATGTGAGAGCCATAGAGATTCCAGTTTTAATATCTAAAACTGTCTCTAACAACAATACACTAGATAAACAATATCAGTTTAATATTTTAACCATTGTTTTGGTTACCAACAGCTTTATCTTAACCAAACATCAGTTAACTGCTATGCAAGCATTTGTGCACGACTGTCTGAAGTTTTAAATCTTCGTCATTTTGTAGGACAACTTTATGTCCTTTTCGTAGGGTACGTCATGTATTGGCCTTCTTGTGTTTCAAACAGTGTTCCTGTATCTTAACTGGTAGAGCATTGCCTTATATTTACATTTTATGAATACAATATTTATACACAACATTTATGCAAATAAATACACAAATAAATGTAAATCTCTTATGACAATGGGCAAATAAGGATACATGCATGAAATACAATTGTCTTTACATGCAAGCTTCCTTAAACTGCAATCTGTCACCAAGACTGTAATACTTCATAGTGAGGCCATACATGTCTCTTGTTTACCGAGTAGGATAGGAGATTTTCTGGTATGTGTCTATATGATGCATGTCAAATCATATACTTTTTGAGTTGACTTTTAACTTTTACAATGTTGACACATCATTACAAAGGCAAATAGAGGGCATGAGAAAAGGTCTTTGCCTTAGAAAAAGCATCATCTACAGGTGAGATGGATTTCTTTCAATTTAGTTAAAACTTTTAAAATAATTTTTAAACCAATTTCTTTTCACTGCCTAGATCAAAAGTGCTTCCTGGTTTAACAAAACAACACAATTATAACCTTACTGTAACATTAACAATATTATAACAATATTACATTTCCATAAGATGTGTTGAATGTATACTTATTTTAATGTATACTTGCTTCATGTTTACAATGTATGCTCATGCTAAGTTTACACATATAACACTGTTTACATACAGAATATTTACATACCATACACTATTCCCATAACATTGGGCTATCATTGTCTTGCACTAAAAGTTGCACTGAATGTTTGTTGCACTGAATGTTTGCGTCTGTGCACCTTGCACTGAGTATCATTGTAATGACAATAAACCACTTGAACCCTCTTGAAACATCTAATAGGTCACAACAGAGCCACTCAAAGTACATGTTGCATATGCCCAATATCTAATATAATAATCCAATATATGGTGATATGGCTAATTTATACCAGCAGACATGAATAACCCTTGATAATATTTAATCATTTTTTTAAATATTGCTGACAAGGATGCTGACAAGGATGCTGACAATACAATTATTTTTAATATTTGAAAGAATGACTGCATTGGTATAAATAACATTGGCCATCAGCCACCATGGTTTTTTTTATCAGCTTTGGCTTTGACCAATTAAAAACACATATCGGTCAACCACAAGTGACTAATATTGTCAAATTGATAATAGCAGAATTCAGAGTGAAATAACCACAGACAGCTTGCAGCAGCCACTGTTTTCAGTAAATATGGAAAGAGCTCATGTAAGGGGGTGGAGCAATTATGCGTGCTGACTGCTGAGTTCATTGCTGCTGTCAACACATAATTCTTAGTGGGGGTGAGATGAGAGATAAAATGATTTGTCTTTTTTAATCATTGCCTTTCAAACTAAATCCTTTCTTCCTGTTTGGTTATTTTATGAAGATAAATATACTGCCTTACTGTTGACTTTATAAAGGGAAAGTCTTGAACATTTATGTATGTGTGAGGGTGTAGGTTAACTTAAACTTACAATAAGCTTTAAGTTAAAGATTTGCTTAAGAGAAAATTTTACATTTAAACTTTGGTTAAATCAGTGATCAAGCCAGGGCAACATAACATACACATAGAGGCAATGGGTAAACGTAACAAACAGAGCTGCATTGCCACAAGTGACCACAAACCGCAAAAAACCCACAAAAACAATTATTACTTCCATTCTATTCAATGACAAGCTTCTCTGAAAGCCAATAGGCATGAGGCATGAAATCAATAGGCATGAAATAAGATATAGGTAATAAACGTAATACGCCCGATTATAATTCAAGATGTCAGCTGTCTAGTAAATCTTTAAGACAGCAAATGGCCACTGAAATATAACATAGGGCAAAAGAGATACTGTCACACCGGTTTTTACAAAACATCTTATTTAGCTAACTCACTACATAACACTGATATCTACAACTTCTAGTCGCCAACTCAAAACATTGAAGGCAACAAGATAGAAGATATGTATTGTGTGCTTAGCATCACCTGTCTTACCCAGTTGTCATACCATTTTTATTGTCCCATCATCCTTGAACACATTTCTTGACGGGTTGTGTCAGCCGGATACTGTACTGTATAATGTGTCAATAAAAAGTAACTGAAAGACTAAAAGAGTCATGTGCACTCTTGAAACTAATCTGCTTTGTCCTTTGCTTGCTTTCCCTTATGGAGGCCAAACAGACACGCAGCTGTTTATACACACACAGAGTACACCGACCAGCCAGAGATCCCGTGAAACACACCTGACAGTGATTCACTTCTGTCACTCAGCTCAAAAGCTTCAGCTTTTTTGTTATTTCTTTCCGCTTAATTATCTGCCAGGAGCTAAAAGTGTCCGTTTATGATGAGGTTGTGATAGATGATGAACGTTTTTATTCTTTAGACTATAGACAAACCTGTCATCTCTTTTGCATGATCAGGTCTTTAGTTCCCATCATCAGCACTGACAAAGCACTCAGGTGGTCAAACAAACCCCAGAGGGTAAACAGTCAACTGACTCACCAGAACACAACCTGGCAACCATGGAAACATCCAATACAGCAGGTTGATTTTATAGGAACATAGTGGTTTACATTTCTCAAAACTTTCCATTGCTCAGCAGCTCTTAATTCAGGAAGGATTCACTAATTTGATTTTTCAAGTTCTAATATGCTTTGTGCACAACACTAAAATCAGTGCAATTATTCTGTCCTACATTATTGTACACATATGAAAGGTAAAAGAACAGAATGGGAGAGAGATGACATAACAAGGCCTTTATGGAAATCAGAACTGCACAGGAGTTGCTATTTGCATAGCTGCAGTATACAGAGATCTATCTTATCTAAAAGAAAAATTCATAGCAACCAAGTGACATCAAACATAAACACCAAATAACCAACAACCCGAAACTCAGTAAGCTATAACTAGGTTTCACCAAAACTTGAATGCAAGATTAAAAATGGAACTGAAACCATTACGATGCCATCAGCCAATCACACGATGCATCATCACTTTAGAAATAAAATATTTCACAATTACGTGACAGCTATTATGTGGAGCATATTGGGGGAAATGACACTGACTGTTGTCAATACACCGATTTAGCTGTTTGGTCAGTCATTTCTTAGACACGGTCTCTGAGGTAAAAAACAGACACGTCACCTTCGCCTCCCTGATCGCTGTTGAACTATGAGATATGCTCTAAAGCTTGGCATCCTCCCAACACTCTCACATGCTCTGGCCTTGCCCTTCAGTGACTTATCAAGCATACAGAAGCCGTTGCTATGGTTACAGCTCAAACTTTTGGGTAAAAACAGACCGAAGAAAGAGGAATGACCTGAAGTCATGCTTGAATTTCCCTACTGGTTCCTTCTGTGTGCTTTGGTTCATTTCAAACCAAATGAGCCATAATCATGTGAGGTGAGACAACTGCTGCAGTAATTTAGGAAATGCAGCAGGCATTGTACTGTTACAATATATTGAGAAATATATTGTAAATATATCACAATAAAAAGACAAATAAGTTAATTTCTGTTTTCAACATCTGGAACACTTTTGAGTAGGTGAAAGGATGAGAAAAGCACATCTAATGGCATAATAAAACTGTCATTGCACTCACTCGTTGGCATTTTTTAGGAATCTTAAACATCTGGTTAAGCCGTTAACTAAGAAACCATTAACCACGTGTGCCACATGGGCATTATATCTCCCGCCAGCAGAAACAAGGGTTCGACTTCAGTTCACTATGGCAACACTGCCACCACGTGTTGATTTTCGACAACTCATACAAACCTTCTGTTAGGCCTGCCTGACGTTACCTTAATTTAAACACATGAAAACGTCTTTATACTTCGTGATATTTTTAAAACGTCTTTATACTAGTTAAGAGCCCAGCTGACATGAAATGTGAAGCAGTTACAGCGGTGTTCAAAACATGACAAAACCTTGCAGTAACATTCAGGCAGACAGAAAAAATTAACAACGAACATTAAAACAGTTGAGAAACGTTTAAAAAGTATCACATACCAAAAACTTGGCTTAGTTGACAGATAACAGAGAAAACGACTGTTATAAAGCCTTGTCGTTTAATTTGATTGTTAATAGGTCCAAGTATAGTACCAAGAAAGGTTTGTTAAACTCACTTATTTTCCTAGTTTCCTATTTGTTTTCCTGATTTCCGTCGATATCTTACGAGGAAGAGTGCTGCTTCAAACTCATTCCCAGATGAGCATAAAGCTAGCATTAACTTACCTTTAGACACGTGTCAGTTTCTTCCTCCATGTTTACTCCGTCAATGAAACAATTCCTGACGAAGCCAGTTGGCCGCCGTTGGACGTTGCGGATAAACGTTGTTATATATATATAGCATACGAATACCATATTTAAACGAATTATTAAAAAAAATAATTTGAATCTTTCAGTGACTTGAAGAAAATTTAGCTTTAAAATCTTAAAAAAAGAAATTGCACAGTGAAGTGTGTTCTTATTCAATGACTTACCTGGACAAAACAATTAATTAATTAAACATTAAAAAGCAAACAATAATACAACCACAATAACTATTATTAAGCAACACTTATTAACCAACTTTTGTTAGCCTAATACAAAATGTTAGGCTTTAAAACATTATTTTACAAACATTATTTACAAAAAGACAGAGGATGTTTACTGTTTGCACCCGGGGTCCAAACATGAACAGTTAAGGCAAAAAACTGCATATGCCTAAGAAAAGTAAAGAAAGAATGAGAAAGGTCTAGCACCTCTATATTATATTATTTAATGCAATGAAATTTACATAAAGTTTGGCCTATCATGCGTCAATACTTTGAGGGGCCACTGTGTATTTATTGTATTTACAAGCACAGTGCCACTGCTGCAGTAAGTGACGAGCGGGATGCGTGATGGCATCACACAGTAGGCCACGCCCCCATCCGGGAATATGACACGCACTCGTTCTCCAGCATGGCGGCGTCAGGTGAGGATTTATAGATTTGTGACTGGGCCGGCTGGAAAATTGCTGGTACCATATGTCATTTATGTCAGGAACATTTCTTGCGGTGACAGATAAAGTGTGGTCGCAACGACCGCACTAGTGTATAAAGCGACGTAGCTGCGTGTCTTGATTTTAAAAGCTTGATCTTGACTTCTGAAGAGACACTGCGTAGAAGCAGCTGTGTGTGAATGCTGAGAACCTAATGGAGCAGGTTATTTACTTTCTTTTAAGAGTCATCGTAGAAACAGTGTTTAAATGTCATTTCAGGAGGTTTTCCTCCATGCTGGTCGTCTAAATGTTTATCAGAAATAAAACGAGGCGCGCGCAGCCCAGCCCTTGTTTAAGTGTTTGCTGTTATATGTTTTCATAGCATTGCGCGTTTGTTTTTTTTTTAAATTATGGACACACTTTCTATTTGCTTGCAAATAAAGGTAGCAAAACAAAATATACAATCGCGTCAAACGTTTGTAAGCGTAAACAGCAGAATAAGCGCAGGCGCAAAGTGGAGGGAGGGGCTGCCGTAACTTCAGACTTTCCCGCGTTTGTCTTTAGATGTTTATAACGTTAACTGAGCTAATATATACCTAGCTAATATATTAGGGGCATTTCTGATTTGCAATATTTCTACTTTACGGTTGATATTCTACACCGTATACCGTAATAAGCACTGTCGGCTTTGAACTATGGACAGCATGTTTACTGTCCCTGGATAAACCCCTTTCTGTGTTTGTCCTCATCTGCACTGTCCCATGACAAGCAGTTTCAATGCTGCTCAAATAGAGACGTTCTGCACTGTCCCAAGATCATGGGGATTTTTGCAGTGTCTCAAGATGAGCATTTTTATTGTGTACATTTTCTGAAGCATTTGTTGGTCACTTTGAATAAGTCTTTTAAATTCCTTACAAATTCCTTACAAATACAGTTCTAATGGACATCTCTATCTTTAGTTTGTCTAAAGTTGTCCTCAGTAGCAACTGCACAAGAAAAATTTCTTTAACATCTTGTCAAGCTTAATAACTAATTTTAGATGTTTTATGTAATGTAATATTAAAACGCTTGTTGATTTTGTTAGTGTGTTCTGATTATTTAAAGAAAAGGTGCTATGCATAACAGTTACTTGAGGGATGGACATTAATATTTATATTTAATGTATATAAAAGTTATTTAATAAATAATATGTACTTTCTGTGCTCAAAGCATGACTGCAACTCTTGGGCAAATTGTTGCATATATGTTGGCCTGAGGAGCAATGGTGTTGTTAGAGCTTTGGGTTTTTGTTTTGGTTGTGTGGTGGGTTTTGGCCACCCTACAGTAAACACAGATTAAGTTCACAAAGTTGGAATGTCCTGACACTGCAGTTTGTCACAATAGAGCTCAGAAGTATGTAGTAACTGACATGAATGCTTCTCTCCATGTGTTAATGATGACAGTTCTCAACTTTGTATGATTGTTGTATTCCGTAGACAACCTGCTATGCAGACTTTCATATTCATAATTAATTTAACTTCATTTACAATAGTGTATTGTGGTATTAATGGTATCAGATGGTGGCACTGTGATATATCCTATAATCTTGACATGTTTTACAACATCTGTGTTTCTTCACAGCTAAGAATAAGAGTAAGAAGAAGGGTAAGACTCTTACTCTGACTGACTTTTTAGCCGAGGACAGCGGTGGAAATGCCCCACCGAGTTATGCGCCCCCGAAGCCCACCAGCTGGGCAGATGAGACTGATGACCTGGAGGGTGATGGTAAGATTCAAACAAAAATGTTTTAAATGTCATCAGTCACATTTAGGGGAAATGCTGGTGTCACTTGTTTGTTGTCTTTTTAAACCCTTGATACACTGAAGAATTTACATTTAACATATTGTCAGACGCCTTTATCTAAAACAACTTACAGTGCATACATTATACTGTTATACTGTACTAGTATATATGTTGTTAGTATTTCTGTGCTTTGGGAACCTACAGTATTTGCACATCTAATGTAGTGCTTTACCAGTTGAGCCACTTTATTCAGATCTAATATGCAAATTAGCCCACAAATTTAGTTGCTAAATAAGTACACGGCAGTTTGTGATTTTACAGGTTGTAAAGTAGGTCGTCATGACGCAACATTAAGTGCAGCAGGCAAGTAGTGGGGTTGTTTCCATAGAAAGTATGCTTATGAGTGGCAGTAAGCAGCACTATTTTAGTGTAGGTAATGACTGTTAAGCCGGACTGGCTTCAAATGTTGCCGTGGACAATACACTAGCAGGCCTTGAAGGTTGCAAACTACTGGTTCAGTTCATCTCTTAATATCTAGGTGTTTTGGTTTCAAAACATGGGTTTATAATATTTGTCATCTAAGCCTTGTACAATTTCAAATATGTTTTTGAATATAAATACCCAATAAAAAATGTTAGCATTATTGAGTAAAATATGCATTAATACTGCATAAGTGCAGTCTAATAGACTTGTTGCTGGTCTATTATGACATTAATATTTATCAAACAACTATATTGACAAGATAAAAAATGCTGCTTTTTAGTTGTTTTTGTTCTTTATTGTTGACTGTTTGAATTTACTTAATAGTAACCAATAGTAATCTGCATTCCATCAATCTTAATTTGTTAAATTATTGATTATAAGTGATAAATTGATTTGACTTTCTAAACAGAGACATATTTTTAGTATTATTAGTTTCTTCGTAATTAATTGGTTTTGATAAACGTCAGATGTCAGTGCCAACTGCAGAAACTGTTTTATCTTGACAGACCTATTAGTGTCAGTAATGATGAATTAAATATTATCTTATGACATTTATTACCCTAATATTTACAGTTACTACATCCTGGCACACGGAGGATGACATGTATCGTGCGCCACCCATCGATCGCTCCATCCTGCCGACAGCTCCACGTGCTGCCCGTGAGCCCAACATCGACCGCACCCGGCTGCCCCGCAGCCCACCTTACACTGCCTTTTTGGGCAACCTTCCCTATGATGTCACTGAGGACTCCATTAAAAATTTCTTTCGAGGACTCAACGTGAGTTCTCGCTCTATCCTGTTGTCAGGCAGTGATGGGTGTTGTCAGTTAGACAGGCTTCTGTTAAAAAACATCTGTTACAGTCACAGCCACAGCCTTTTTTAATGTACACCTAGTTGTCAATTGTGCAGTTTTCTAGAATGCAGAAACGTGTTTCTCAAAAACAAGAGAGACTGAGTTACAGTAACTTAGTCAAGAGATTAAAGGCAGAGAAATGTTCATCTGCATCTGTTTTTTCATGCAGATCAGTGCCGTTCGCCTCCCAAGGGAGCCCAGTAACCCAGAACGGCTGAAAGGCTTCGGCTACGCAGAGTTTGACGATGTAGAGTCTCTGCTGCGTGCGCTTAGTCTCAATGAAGAGGTAAGAATTAATTATTAATTATTGTATTAAGACAATGTGTTCATCAGTAAGACAGATTCTTTGCATAGAGATCCGTGTAAGAACATTCATGAAAGTAGAATTCAGTATTCAGGTTTCGAATAGTTATTTTTCTGGTGACATGGTGGCACTCCTTGTCTATTGCACATTCAAAATGAAGATGCAGGTTGCAATTGTGTAATGCGCAGCAGTATTATTATATTAACCCATTCTCTTACTCTATTTAGAACCTTGGAAATCGTAGGATCCGTGTAGACATTGCTGACCAGTCCAATGAGAAAGGTGTGAACATAAAGTGCATAGATTTGTTCCTGTGCAGTGATATGCAATTGTGAACCTGTATTACAAATTAAGAAGAAAGTTAATTTCATAATTACATTATATTATATTCACATTATATATTATATTCATAATTTTAGATCTCTTCTGACCTGAACATAAAATCTCTGGGTATGTTTGTTTTCTCATGCTCAGAGAGAGATGAGCGGTCCATGCCCGGAAGAGATCGTAACCGCAGCGACAGAGACATGGGCCCAGATAAAACAGATTCTGACTGGAGAGTGAGATCTAAAAATGATGATGATGGGCCGCGTAGAGACGATGCTTTTGGAGAGCGTAAGCAATTATTTAGGTTCATGCTAGAGCAAGAGGATAGTTTAATTCAGGCATTTAAATTGAAGTTTTAGATTTTAAGAACTGTTCTTAGAATTGTGTGTTTTGTTTAGAATACATTAATAGTAAATGAAATAATTAAATAATGAATGTACTTTTAATGAATATGGTTTTCAGGATCCCGAGATCGTTATGATTCAGACCGTTACCGTGAAGGCCAACGGTGGGATGGTGGCGGTGATCGCTATGACGGGGGCAGAGAGAGATACAGAGAGCGTTATGATGAAAGAGACCGCAGAGACCACGACAGAGGTATATAATGCCCTTATAAGTTACCCCACACTAATCTTAATCTACTACTTAAACCTAGTAAAACTAAACCTCACTTACACAGCTTGCACAATTCTGTTTGTTTTAACAATATGTTGTTAATGGCATTAATCTGATTCCATTGGCTATTTAGAGTTACTGGCATTGCCAAATATCAGTGTATCAGTATCAAATATCAGTTATCAAATAGCAGTGTAAAAAATAATTTAATTCAAATATATTTATATTCATATATTTAATGTTTAATTCAAATAAAAATCTATATAAGCCTTGTTTATTGAAAACATAAGCAATTTTTTTGTGTAAATATTGTGTAGAATGTGTTTTCTGTTGCTTTTGGTTTGTTTCACATTAGAAGTTTCTCTTTCTCAGGTTATGATTCTCGCAGCGGTGGTCGCAGACCGTTCGGAAGCGGGTTTCGTCGTGACTATGACGACCGGAGGGATGAATACCGTGGCAGTGGGGATCGCTACGGAGATCGGTACGGTGATCGTGAAGACCGATACGAGAGGAGGGATGAGCGGCGTGAGGACAGAGGTTAGCCAATGCTTTGACACTTGGGTGTAGCTCACTCCAATAAGAAATTAAAGTCTATCATCAGGTCCCCTAGATAGGCAACACCGCATCTGTGTTTAGGTCCCCCACAGAGGCCCAAGCTGAACCTAAAGCCCCGCAGCGTTCCCAAAGAGGAAGACCAGAGCGGTGTTCCATCAGCCTCATCAGGGCGAGCCGCTTCCATATTTGGAGGAGCCAAGCCGGTGGACACAGCAGCTAAAGAGAGAGAGGTGGAGGAAAGGCTGAAGAGAGAACAGGAGAGATTACAGAGACAGCTGGAGGAAGAGAAGAGCAGGGCACCTGAACGCAAGCCCAGAGAGAGGTAAAGCAAACTTCAGTACTGTAGTATTAATTAATCTCAAAATCATCTCAAAAGAAAAAGGTTCTTATGGCAAAGCGTTCATTGTAAGTTGGTTTGAGAAAAAGCATCTGCTAAAAAATTTGTAATGATCATTTTTACAATTTTGATACCATAATAGAAATAGAATTGTAATAGAATAATATAATAGAATTGCACCCATATTTGGCTCGAAAACCAGCTTTAAACCACTTAAGCTGGTTTACTGGTCTTGCTGGACTAGCCTACTAGCCTGTTACATCTAACAGAGCAGTTAGAAATGTTTACCTTTTTTTTAAACCTTGTGACTGTGAGCTTTTCCAAATTCAGTCAGACATCATCTGGGCCCTGATATTGAGTATCGTGGCCCTGACTCAAACTTAATTGGTTTACTAAAAGAGACTGGTAATTAAATTCTGCTACTGAGAGATTATGAATATTAAACAGGATTTGAAGACTTTGCAAAAGTATAATTGTGTCAATCTTAAAAGTCTATATCATTCAATTTTGCCACCTTGGAAAAAGTAATTGCATTTCCTTCCAATTCAGGAAGCAGTTAGTTAGGAGGGCCTAGTTATCTGTTGTATATTTTCTTTTTCATGCATCATCTGTAATTAATGCTTACTCTGATCACTTAGGCATCCCAGTTGGCGGAGTGAGGAACAAGGAACTGAACGCTCACGAACAGGAAGTGAGTCATCACAACCAGGAAGCACTTCAAGCAGGGGTAAGTGATTACCTGTCTTTGTGTTTTCCACCAAATAACATCTTGTAGTGTTATCTGCAGTGTTATAGTTATTGTATGTAGTTATTAAATACCTGCAGATACTACTAGTTATTTTATTGCAGTTATCACATGATTTGAAATCTCACTCATCTGTGACAGGTCCTAGGCGTCGGGAAAGTGAACGCTCTGTGGAGAACGAGGTTTTCAGTGGCCATGATGAGGAGCCACATGCCCATGTAAACCAGAGCTCCTCTAAGCAGGAAGACGTGCCACTGAAAGTCGTTCCAGCTCCACCACCGAAGGAGAATGCTTGGGCGAAGAGGAGTGCCTTGAGCACAGGGTCCAGTGAGGGTGACACTAAACCAGTTGTCTCACCCAGCAGCTGTGCTCCACCCAAAAGGTGCTTATGATTTATGCTGTACCCTCAATGCTAGTTAAAACCATCCAGGAAATGTGCCCACAGTGAAAACAGACAGTACCCTGTGGCCTCTATTACAGCTTAAGGTGTTTCTTTTCACTGGACAGAAACAGTATTAAGTTGGTTCCCTTTTTGAGCCACTTAAAGTGGTTGAGTTCAGCTCTGAATTCAGTTCTTTAAAGATCTACAGTTCTCATTCATTCTGAGTTGTTTTTCAACGGTTTTAACAGTATTATATCAGATATGCTTTATATCTGTGTTTCAGCTCATCAAGCTTAGCTGATGCTTCTCAAAAAAGTAAAGGTAAAATTTTTTCTTTTGGGATGCAAAAGTGTTGAAATGTGAAAAGTGAACTCACTAATACTAATAGAAGTCAATACTAGAAATCATCATAAAAATACCTTCTGTCAGAGCCTTAGTGTAAAGTTTCATAGTTAGCACACTGCTAAACAGTGGCCTATCCTTACAGAAGAAAACAAAGCAGATGGGGTTCGAGGAGAGCGGGGCCCCTCTCGGGGTCGTGGTGGGGCATTGGGCTCTGCAGCCGGCAGGGGGCGTGGTGAAGCAGCCAGCCGGGACAGAAGGAAGGAGACAGACAGGTTAGCTGCTCTCTGGTAACACGACTGTCTGCTTTCTCTGTTCCTGCTTAAAGAATGTGTGTGGTTGACACTCTTCAATCTTGACACTTTCATTTTCTCTGCTTCCTCTGTGTTTAAAGGGAGTCATGAATTAAAATGTATTTATGTACATGATATATACTGAATTAATACAGAACACAAGTGTGTCATATGGCTTCAGAACAGTGGTAATGAACAGAAAGTCAGTTTCAGTAAATTTTAGCAGTAAACAGCCATGAACCTTGTGTAATAGTTAAAAGAAATTAATGTTTACTTACAGTAAATGAAAGTGGCAGGGACTTTATGAGTGTAGGTGTTTTTGTCTAAATCTGTTGTGTATTTGTAGAAAGGATGTGAGAAGAGAACGAGATCTCAGACCAGCACCAGAGCCAAAGAAATTTGAGGAGCCTCCGAACCCTGTGAGTGACGGAGCGACACCCACGATCTCCATTCCTCAGTAGTTATGTTTCTTTCAGCCGTTCTTTTAATCAGGCTGTATGCACATCTAAATATAGGCAGAGGTGGAGATTGTAGTGTTGTGGCCACTGTAATTGTGGGCCTTGCTTTAAATTCAGCTTGATGTAAATATTTACTTGAGTCTAGACATGTATGAGTCTAATTCTGATGCATTGAATTATAATTCTAGTACTGAACAAGAGGCGTTTATTTAGTACATTGGGAATACTAAAACTAACCGTAGCTGAAAACAAACCACTCCAATCAAAGATTTTGTGGAAAATGGAAAAAATACATTTGACACTGTCTTGCCAACACAAAGCAGTTTGTTCTGTGATTTTCAGCACAGCAAAAGCCAAAGAGTAGAAGTCACCTGATTTGTATCATTATCTAAATATTATTCTGCTCACTTGAAACCACATGGAGCACATACGGACCTCAATCAGCCTTGCTTGGGTTACATCTCACTGTCTGTTTCTGTTTTAACAGAAATTTAGCTCGGCCAGTAAATACGCAGCCTTGCTGATGGATGGCGAGCAGGGAGACGAGGAGGAGAACGGAGATTAAAAGGTGGATGGACCTCACCAACGGTGGTCCAAGTTGAATTACAAAATCAAACCTACAGCTTTTGTTTCATGCAGCACTGAGGGACTTGGTTCAACCCACTCAAAACAAAAAAAATACAATTTTAGAGCTTCTGTCTTCATCAGAATTGAACTGAATCCTTGTGCGAATACACAGGACTTGTTTTAAAGTAAAAGAGAGTGTGGAAGGTTGAATGAATGATTCTAACTAATAAACGTGTGGGGTAAACAAAACACAGGATCGAATTGTTGCTTCTGCTCTTGCGTACATCATAAGTCAAGCGCATCATTAGCTTGAGTGCACATGGAGCGGTGAGAACATGTAGACTTGACGGGAAACGTTTCCCTAACCTTTTAGGGCTTCCTTAGATTTATTGAAAAAAAAAACGTTTACAGCAGCTGCTTTGCTGAGATCTTTGGTCAAGAAAAGTGGTCAGTGACCTGCATTGTTCACCCACCGTTAATAAATCATACAGAATCTGTTTTATGTCTTACTCATGTTGGCCAACAAGTTGGATGATTTGTATTTAGGAATAATCCACTGAATAACAGCCAGCAAACAGATAAGAACCTGATTTATTAAGGTTTAATATTTTTGCGAACTGTGTCAGACAGGAAGCCTCCCATCCTCTGACTCATTTGTTGAGGACATTTTTAAAGCCACTCCTTTGGACTGACGTGCAATAGGAATGAAAGTGTTCCTCTGAACGTTTCAATGACAGAGTCTGCTGCAGCTTTGGGTTGAGCATATATTTAAAGGTAGTGACATGAACTGCTTATTGATTTGACCTGTGTACCATCTGAAAAATAATAAAAGACTACACTGAGTCAGTAATGCTTTGTACGAAGTTTGCAATTAAGAATTACAGAAGGCTATAATTAAAAGAAGAGATTTATATGGCTTGAGGTACAATCTTCTCATCTTCTGTTCACTTCCATTTATAAACCTCCACACGCACATTTGTCCAATAAAGCATTTATATGTTATACATTGTTTGCATGCCACCAAACTGAAAACTGCATGGTTCGCAGTGTTGCTTGCAAGTGGAGTGGATAGTATAGTTTAACAGCATGTGACATCATATCCTGTTGCTTGTGTTCGTAGCAGGATCTAAATGTTTCAAGCTAATTGTCTACTTAATATCCACACTAGCCTGGTGGGTATATGTTGCAATTTTCATTTCCTATTAAAATACCAGATGTGTGAGGTTCCATTAAGCCTAATGTTATGGTAACATTATTAAAGAGTGTGTACCAAATCCAGTGAGAATTTGACAGTTTACCCTAAAGTGTAACTGAGTACTTGGTTTAGTATGTTTTCAAAAGCTGATGAGGATCTAGCTCACAAAAGTTAGACCAGTACAAAGTTAGATTAGATATAATCCCTTCTTTGCAAGGATTGTTCTCAGACTTCTTACCCTGCCAGTGTTTTGCATCAAGCTGATGAATTTTACTCTCCTCATGCTGTGCGTCTCTTTTACACCCCCTTCACCCTGTGACCTTTTGCTGGACAGAGGCCAAAGAATGTGCCCTTCACTCTGCCGTTCAGGCTCCATTAACTGAGTTTAGGGCCCAGAGGGTAATCTCTGTAACTAGTACAACCCTGACAGGAAGCAGACAGGGCCGTGGGATGCGGACAAGAGAACTGGAACCCAATGTACTTGATATATCTGCTTATGCTGTGTGTTACTTTGACATTTTCTCAGCATCTTTCTGTTCCGATCTAGCTTCTCTTATTGAGGTTGTTTGTTCCCATTGCTTCGCATTCAGACTGGTTCAGTCTGAAATTGCAATTGGCCCTGTTGCATTCTTTCCACACATTTCTAGTCAGTTTGTTTTTGGAATGTTTCCTCAGAATGTAACTTGCTCTGCCTCTGACATCTTTTAATGACATAACCAAGGCTACATTCGTCTACATGTCAAGTTACAGACACAAAATGTTTCTAATGTTGCTTTTTATTGGAGTAGACATTGGCAATATTCATATTTTTTTACATGTTGGACTATTAATAACTAGCTACGAACACATATTTTCGCACAGGATGTTTGTGTTATTTTACAATGTGGTTTCTTGTAAAAGTAATTTCTTAAGGAGCTATTAATAGGCACACATCTTCATTGTTTTTCTGCCTCTCAGTCAGAGCACAACACATATTTTGTCTTCTTGCCTCTCTGACACTCTGGTCTGGTCTCCAGCCAGTTTAGATGCAGCGTCCTGCCAAGTTTCCTTTAAAATGAGAGCCAGTATCTCTAGCTGATAAAGACTGATTTAGACTGGTGTTAAAGTTTAGTGAGCAGAAGTGTGCTATCATGGTCTTTTACACTGGTACTAAAAGCACTATATTGTCACATTTATATTTTCACTGACCAGAACCTCAATGCTGTTAACATGATTGCTATTGTGTTCTTGTTGTGTCTTCAAATGAGGTTGTTCTCAGTATATATGAAAACTAATTCATGTCCACTAATTAGCTACATTATATAGCATCTACCGTAAGCAACACATTCTAGTCATATCACTTTAATAGCCTGAAGAGAAAAAAGTGAAGTTACACTAAGTGAAGTTTACTTCTTTTGTATTGAGTTGTTGTGTGGTTTGAAACGCCTAGAGAATTTTGCCTTATTTGTCAATTGTGTGTGGTGTAATATTTCTCAGAATTTGGCAAGATTCCCCAGCCCTCCTTGTTTATGAAATAGCAACTAAATTATGGTCCTCAAAATCTCACACCCACCCTGTTTTGGGCACAATTGTTTTTTTTCTCAGCCAGCAAGCTGAAGTGTGTAGAGGACTAAATAATGACCCAACCAAACCCTGGAAGATTGCAGCATGATATATGCAAACTTGACCACATGTTTAGGTGGAGACTGTGAAATGCGCTGCGGTATATTTGGACATTCTTCTGTGTAGGCTGTTAAGGTCATTGCTTTGTGTTAAGAATAGGTGGCCTTTTAGAGGAGCCTCTCACACGCCCTCTGTAGGTGGGACATGTCATGACATTATGTGTTTCCCGCCTCCAAAAACCTGAGGGGATCAGGTAGCTAATGTCTTATATAACACGTAGGGGCTAACTGTCTCTAAGATTTAGCAGGGTTTATATTTCATTATTTATTTTGTTAATGGATGAAATAACAGCATACAGTTGGAGATGACAAGGTAAATAATGCTAGAATTTTTATGGTAAACCATTTACTTCTAGGCACTGCAAACACCTTTCAATCTCTTTGTGTTATACAAGTGTTATAAGTGTTTCAGCATATGAAAAGAACAGTAAAATAACTGCCTTTGTGCCCTAAGCACATTTTAAAGTAAAACTAAAACCTTCATTGACATTAGGCCATATAATATGTTGCTGTGTATTATGTTGTTATGTGTGCTTTCCACATAAGTTAGTGTGTAGTTTGTGGTGTTTTCCTTCCTGTGCACCCCTGCAACCGCTTAGCCAGAGGCAGGTGCACCACAGAATCCGGTAGGCAAGACCATAACGTCTAAGGAATTGCTATAAACTGGGACAAATTTAAACCAACCTCCATAAACTTTCTGAAGAGAATTACAGTAAATTAAGCGTCACAAAGCATCCTGGGACAGTAACTTCCGTCTCATCAAACTCAGATTCCCTTCTTTCAGAACATCATGCTTGTAGGATAAATTGTTACAATTTGGGTGTGTATCTCGTCCTGCACCATTTAAGCTACAGACACAAATGTTATCTCAAATTGTACAGCTTGATAAGCAGTTCTGTACTTTTCTAAGTGAGCAGACTAACAATTTCCAACTGGTGGACAATAAAACAGGCAGTTGGAGGGAGGGCAGAATCTAGACAAACATTATACAGATCTGAAGACTTGAATTTGTCCAGTAAGGAACCAACCAGAAGATTATGGAAAAAACGGTCACATACTGTAAGCTATAGAGAACACCTTAGGAACCGCCTGGCATCTTGCTAGATGTTATGTATAAACAAGGACCACTTACACATTTTTTCTTGGAAAAAGTTCTAGTTATGTAGAGTAAAATCTACATATTGATTTTGTTTTCATCTGCAGCTGTTTGCAGGGCTTTAAGCTCAGCGGCCAATGCAAGATTTGTTTTATTTGTTTAAAAAAGTGGTGTTGAGTGGTCACTTCGTTTCTCATCTTTCTCAGTCTGTCTGTTTGTCTTTCCTTATATGGACAGTGTAGTCTTTGTTTTTTGTTCTATTTTAGGCAGCATCATCAGCTTTTTGGTTCCCAAACTCCTTAAAGTTTTTCCTTCCTCCTTTTTCATTTTTTTTAGTGCAATTAGAATTAAAGAAAGCTATTAAAGGCCAAGCAAACATCTGTAGATTCCAGAGTTAATCCTTTCCCTTCTATTAGTTCACATTTAATCTTGTCAGTATAGCCTCCCTATCTGTCCTGTGGCCAGACTGTTTCCCTGCTTTCACACACTATTACCAGATAGTGAGAATTATGTCTGCAAAAGGCTAATGCCAAGAAGACGTCACCCTGCCAAAAAGTGTTCAGCAGCTGTTGACAGCTGGCTGATTTTATGTTGATAGTATTTTGTCTGTTCAGGTGTTGAAAGATACATCTGAAGGAGTTCATGGTTTAAGTTCATATATCACTCACTTCTCTGTTTATGTGAAGTGATGTTTTACTTTTTGATATGTCTGGATTTTTTATTAATTAGTGTCTGCTCAATGTTATAGGAAAAGATGCATATGTAGCCATAGTTCTGTCTAAGTTTGTCTTAAAGGAAAGGGAGCCAATATAAATTACCAAGTGAACTGAGGAATTTTTGTCTGTTGGAACTGTAGCCTGTTTGCAGTCTGAGGGGCTGCAATATTAATTCAGCCAATAGTGTGAGGGTGGGGCGGGGCTGATATTGGCTGAACATTAAAATCTGGCAAACATGTCTGAAAACCCATTCAGGAGACCTGTGCAATGGCACAGCAACTCCCTGGCAACCAGTTAGGCACAGACAAACACCACCCACATTTTCCTCAGCAAATAAAGCAATGTGTTTATTTCTAGGTAGTTGTCTTTGCTGCAGTTTATCTTTTAAACATTAAACAGTACACCTACATTGTCAGCATGTGTCAGGTGATTAATTTACTAATTTACTTTATTCCTTAGTATTCAGAATTACTTACTGACTTAGTTACTAGGCAGCTATTTTTTGCAACTAAATAAGGTTTGTCCACAACAAGGCAGAAACGTGTTTAAGTGTAGGACGGATAATGTCAGTGTACCTGAGACAGTCAGAGAAGCTTTGGCACTCAGTCGACTGTTGGCCTATGACTCACTGCAAAAAGACAGAGTTACAGCACAGGAAAATGGGAGGGAGGAAAACGAGGGGTTTGGAAGGCACGAGTGGAATTCGCCTTAAAAGGGGTCTGATTCAATTGTCCCACAGACCACCTCTTATCCCCTTCCCCCTCTACTCTTCTCCATCTCTCATCCTTCCTTAAGAAAGGAAATTTCAGGAAAACTGAAAACATGCAGCTGAAGTGAAGCATTCCTTTTGTTGTGTTTGACTCTGGGAGGCCTCGGCAGGGTAAAGTGGCCCTGCAGAGCTCTTTTCTGCTCAGGTTCTCTGTTACACGCCACACAAGCCCAGCAGCTATGAATCAACACTGCCAATTCGCATACCAGCTCGGCCCCAAACCCTGGAGAGCTGTGGCTTCCCTCCTTTCCCAGCAGTGGTTGTTGTGGTCTGTTATGCCATTTCAGTTCCTGGCGGATAGTTGTGGGATAACCAGACTCTTCCACAAGAATACTGGGAAAAATGTGAATGAATGGGGTGATAAGGTATTTAGTTGTAAAATTAGCATGAAGCCTGTATTAGCACAGAAAATCTGTAAGGGCAACATATGTTCTGCACTGTCACATCTGAGACAGTGTATTTTGTTTCTTTCTGTTAATATTTATTTATTTTTGTTTATATTGCAGCTAGAGAAAAAGGTGATTTTCAGTTTAAGGCAACAATGAGGAGGAAAGGCACTCATGAAAAAGACGCAGGTGTGATATAAGGTGTATCATCAAGGCACAGAGGCATGCTGGGAGATAAAGACAGCTTACTAAAAAATGTTATTTTGCTTACCTGTGCAAAAGTTACCGCCACATTATTAGGATTGCCAGGGGTTCTTATGCAGTTGCTCGGTGATTACTTAGTAGCTTAGGTGTAAAGAACATAGCTTTGAGTCTCTATCATAATGTAGCCCCTTTCCTCAACAAATCATATGATTTAAGTCATGCAATTATCAAGGTTTAACAAATGTTTAGGTTGAGACTCAAAAATGCACTTAAACCCAAGTGTAAACAACAGCAACAGTAATCAAAACTTGCAGGGTGATGAACTCAGTTTAGCAGGTAGAAGAGCCATCAGCCAATGTCTGTGTACGGTCTGAAAGACTCCTAGCACTTCAGCACAATAGTGCGTGTGTTTGGGAAAAGCTGGGGGCAGGGGATGATATCCTCTGGATGTCGGCTTGTCTCTTGTGTACATTCAGCTGACTCTGCGCGTGCTGGCTAAGCAAAGTGCTAATAGATGTTTGATTTAATAGGCCCATTCTCACTTTTGTTTACACGTGTGTGTTCACGAGAGACAGACGAGTGTCAACGGGTGAACATGTGTGTGTGTCTGAATGAGAGCCAGGAAAAGGGGAAGGGCCTCTAGCGTACGGACAAAAACAGCTGCATCTCTGTGCTTGGGAAACTTCAGCCAGAGAGAGGGAGAGGAAGGAGAGGACCAGCAGGGTCCAGGTCTCTATATGGGTTGCGCCCTGAGTGCAGATAGCTGCGGGGATGAGCCTGATCCAGTACCCGTGAGAGGGTCTCTGAGGAGGGAGAGAACAGAGTCCAGAGGAAACATGAGACTGACTAAGGTAAGTTACTTGCATTGTTTACAGGTAAGCAGAGTCTGGAGAATGTTTATTTGCCTGCTACAATATGACTGAGGTACTCTGGACTGATGATCGTGGTTTAATAAATGTGAACATGAGGTAATTCATGTGTGGAGGGTGGGTTTGTTGATGTGGTAATATCCAGTGAGGAGTTTCGTAACTTGTTGTTATGAGTGGAGACACTTCACGTGGAGTGCAGACAGCATCGGAGGCACTTGCATGTGTGTTGTGCATTTACATGATTGTAAGACAATAAGTGTCTAGAATGGTTATTTTAAGCACTTATTTTATACTTATTATGTTTATGCAACATTATAAAATTTTAATTTCCCCACTGCATTAATGTTAGAATGTTGGATGGTTGCTAGGGCATTGCTATGTGGTTGCTTTGTGTGATTTCTGGCATGTTGCTATGTGGTTGCCGGGAAAAAAACACTATGATATTCCCTATAGGGGGCTCTGGTCCCTCTTTAGAAGTAAATCTAAGTTTACGGTGCAAATTAGGGGTTTTGTTGTGCTTTAACACTAAATATGATCAACTTTAATAGTGATGTTTTTCTTGTACCCCTATACTCTAGTTTATACCCGTATAGTGTAGATTATACTCTAGTGTATCATCGTCTTACTGCTTTCCTACTCTGTTGATCCTTTTATAAAGATGTGCTTGTGTAACAATGTTCTGGCATTGAGTAACAATATCTGCCTGTTTGTTGAGGAAGACAAGGACTGGCTGGAAAACTTAAGGAGAGCTTGATTGTGTGTTTACATGCCTAAGAGTGAAAGTCTATAATGGTTTAGTCCCTAAGGCTTGTTCACGTGCAGTGCATCGTGGGAACTGTGAGCCCTCTCTATGATGTCACAGTTGTAGCTGAACCTGTGGGGCAGGCCTGGAAATCATTATTTGTGTGTGTTATTTAAACCTCACTGCCGTTTGAGCTTAATGTTGCTTTTATTTAGTCAAGCCAATTGCATATATGCTGTCCCTATATTATCAGTGTCCAAACATGCACATTAAAGAAATAAACTGTTTTTATAGTCTTGTTACTCAGGGATTGCAAGAGTTCATTCACTGTTTTGAATATTGTAATAGCAAAGCTTGCATATAGCTGAGGTTCATTTTGAATGCTACAGTAACCATAACGTTTATTTTAACGATTGTGGTCTGCTGGATTGGGCTGTAATGAAACATTGTGTTTTGCAAGCTTATACCCAGTTTATGATGCTATCTGATATTTACAGTTCACAAAGCCACTTACTGTAGGTGTCTTGCTCAACAGCATGAAGCCATTGGTGTTGCATCAACCCTTGCTGGACTTAAACCTACAAATGTTTGGATTCCAGCCCGGCTTAACCACACGGCTACACCCATGCATTACTAACTCATCAGACCAAAATAATCATTGTGCTTTGTATTATGGATTGCATTGGTTATTCTTCTAGTTATTTACCATTTCTGTGTGATTTAACATAGAAAGACTTGAGACTTTCAGGGTCCTCACTGGGCTGCTATTGTCAGTGTGTGACAAACATCTTTTCATTCTCATCTTCCCTGTCAGTCTGTGAGGTCATATTTGTCTGCTGGCTCTCTTAAGCAGTTTGTCATTGTTAGTTTCTGAGAGAGAGTTGTTCATCTTGTTGGTCACTTTGACTGAACAGAACTTGGTCAAGAATAGTTGATGCGTAACATCTCCATATACTTTCATATAATGTTTTCAGCATTAATGTTTTTATAATGAATGTAAAAGGGAAAATATAAATTGTTTTCCAAGAATCATGATCTTTTTTGCTTTTTACAATCACCTTAAATGGCCCTGTGGTGACATAAGAATTTTTCTTTCTTAAGTGCAGCTATTTATTATAGTGTCTCAATTTATATGTCCTGCCATTAACAAAACATCATTATAAAATAATTAGAAACATGCTGTTTAAAGTGGTTTTTAATGGTGTATAGAATGTCACACCACAGGACAGTTTTTAATAATAATAGTAATAATTAAAGTAATGTTTGCTTATGTTACACTCTGTTGCTATTTTAACTTTGTTTAAAAGTCAAAGTTGTCTGAATGTTCAGTGTGGTGCTTGGCCCATGTAGAGAATATCTGGTTTTGCTTGTATGATATAAAGACTTTGTGTTTTATCTAATATCCTCCACATTTATGGTGTTTAGTCCTGGACTAACTTAATAATATTCAGAATATTCAATATTCGGATTTACTATTAAGAGCATCATTTTATTTACATTGTTCCAATTAATGTAGATAACTGCAGCACATCACAGTAAATTTAAAGTTCCTGTCTTCTAAAAGTTTAAAACCACATTCACACTGGGTTCTTTATGTATCTTAGCATATATGGTATATTCCTGGAATATCCATGGAATGATAGACACTTTAACAAGTGCTAGTTTACTGCAGCCATAATCCACAGGCTTGCACTGTAAACACCACACAGGAAAACGCATGGTCAATGTATAAATAGGCTCTGTTTTTCTCACAACTCAGGAACACACTCATATGCTGGTGGTATAATTCACATTCAGGGATATCATAACACACATGGATGCCTAAAAATATGAATACAAACACATTTAAAATAGGAAAACAATAGATCAGTATTATTAGGGTTCTTGGAGATGTTTGAAAAGGCAAGAATCATTATTACTGTGTTATTTCTTACATTTAGAGTTAAACTTGTAAACATGCAATGCTGGTCCTATGCACACAAAATTCACCTCAAATTGTGCTACTTTAATAAACAAATGTGTTAAAAAATCCCAAAGACGTTCAGTCAGACGGACCAGATTATCATGTTATACTATCATGGCACTATCATGGCCAACAAGATGTGCCCAATACATCCTAGAAACCACACAACAACATGCAACCACTTACAACACCTTAGCAACCAAATAGCAACACCCACAACCCATTGTATAATGTATACAATGTATACATTATTGTATAATGTCATGAGTTTGGCTTAGACAGACACCAATTTTATTTATGTCAGCACACAGATTCCCACACACATTTGATTATGACACCACAGATGTGTCAAATATTTAAGTTTGTAAATTTTTTAGATTAGGCTTGTCTAACAAACAAGGCAAGTCTATATTAGAGCTTGTCTAACAGACAAGAAATGTTTCTAATTTACCCCATTATGAAATCAAACAGTGAGTCAGGGTGTATGGGTGTGTGTTCTCAGGAGGGAACGGCCCATCAGATTATTATGTTTTTGATAGATTTACTGAGAGGAGCATTTGTGTGGTGAGAACACGAGGGAAGTCATGTGTCTTTGTGGAGGAATTTGAATTGGAAACATTTGAAAGGAACAGGAAAAGCTGCCTGTGTCCTTTTAGTGGCATTTCATGGAAGCTCCAGTTCTGTTCTTTAAAACAAGTCTGTTAAATCTCTCTGCATTCTTTTTGCTTTCCCTAATTGTTGCTAATTCTGTAATGATAACTGCTCACTGCAGTATTTGAATGAAAAAAACAATGTGTTAGGAAAGCATGATCTGTATAAGCAGTTTCATACAAGGAGATGACTTGTATGAAACTGCCAGATTTCTATGTACAAAGAGTGAGGTAACATTTTTCAATATGTATTGTGTAAATATGTTCCTTTTTTACACAAATTAAACTATCCCACATTTGTAATTTCCACCACAACCAATTTTTAATGAAGCTGTACTTTTATAAAATGTGAAATATTAAATTGTATATATTTAAGACCTATAAACTGCTAGCTGTGATATTAGCCTGGGCAAGACAAACAACATTTTAAAAATGGTTAATATATCTTTTCAAAGTAATTTAAACCACTGAAAATGAATGAGCATTACATAATTTAAGATGTGTTGGCAACGATATTGTAATGGAAAGGTCTAAAAGATGACCACATTCTTCTGTAAGGTTTATACATAGTCTGACAGTTTGTGGGCAAACTGAACAAGTGAGAATGTGTTAAACGTGTTTATTTCCTACAAATCTACATTGCCAAGAATGGCCAAATTGTCTTTGTATTTTGCCTCACTTTATCTTTAGCACCCCCCCATTAGCACCTCCCCTCCACACACAGACTGAGTCCACACCCTTCGCTCTATCATTTATTTCTCTCTCTCCCTTACTTGCTCCACAGCTGTGTTTCATCAGCCCTCTGGATCCTCGTACCCAATCATTCCTGCTCTCATTTATTTCCTCCCTCCCTCCTATTTCATCTTTCTGCATTTTCTACTCTCTCACTTCTCTCTCACACTCACTCTCTCTCCATCTCTCCATCTGAAAGAAGTCTTTTTCAGCATCCTACTTTCTGATTTAATCATGTTTACTTCCTCATTTTAACGTTTCATCTGAAACTGTTAGTCAACATTACATCACTCTCGACAAACAGTGTTTTATTACACTATAAACATTCAGTTTAGCAGGTCCAAAATATATACAAATGTGGTGTAGACTTGGTCATAGGTGTTTCTAAATATTCTGGCCTCTTGTGTGTTATTATGAGTGACTGTAGGTGCTGCAGCAACAACAGTATCCTCTTTGTGGCAAAAACACATTAAAACACAGTTCCACCCCCACAGCTGGGGATGTTGGTTCAGTTAAAAGTTCTTTTAAGTTATTTCTGCCCATAGCACAGAAATGGTTCACACAAGGCCATAAGCTAAAGGCAGAATTATATTTCTAGAGCTGAATTAATAATGAACTGTATATATGGGCAATAATAGCAATACTTCCACTAAGTACCACTAATAAACAAAGAACATATAGACAGTAAAAGCAATGGAGGAGAGATTTCTCTTTAAATATAAACTCTAGACAAAGCAGCACTTTTTCTCCCTGTTTCTTTCTGTCCTCCCTGTGTTTCAGTAAACAATATAAATTTGAATCCACATGGCTTAGTGAGGAGGATGGGACATGTTTCTCTAATGTTCACAGCCTGCTTGCTCTGGGGCCCCTCTTTCCCCAACCATGTGCCCTCCACATCCTGTCTACACACTCTCCCATGGCCTGTGTGCCCTACACATAATTTTACCCTTTCTTAACAGCTCCAAGTCATCTTTTCCCTAAACTGGATTGTATACATTTTCCTTCTACCTGCTATGTATGTCTTTCATGTCCCTTCCCTTTAATCTCTCTTCTTCCCTTCCTGTCTCCCTAATTCCCCATGTTCTTCCAATCCCTTCCCTTTCCTTCCTGTCACTTTCAAATTCAAATGGTTTCTGTTTATATTTCATTGCTTGTTAATAATGATATAAATATTGTATATTTCTTTCATGTTTTCTGTCATATTACATCAGTCTTGTATAGTGTTTTTGTGTCCAGTTCTGGAAGTGATATTGACTGATTGCTCTTCAAATATTGTTCGTTACACATTGCTTTCCTCATTTACGTTTAAGGTCATTTAACTAGTATATTAAATTAAGAAGGAAACAAACAATTTTTAACCGAGTTTGACTTTATATTGCGTCTCTAAATTAGTCATTAAATTGCATCTTTAAATCAGAAGTTTTGTGAATGACCGCATGATGTCGCTATTGCGCTTTTAGTATAGTTCTGTCAATGAAACACCGCGGACTTTTGCCTACGGTATATTGATAGTTATACTAATTTCTCGCGAATTTGCCTTCTATGAAAGATGCAAAAAGATCTGTTTTCGAGATCTGATTACTGACACATTTTTGTGGTTCATTATTGCAATATTTCATATATCGTGTCATAATATAATGTTATACAATGTATCAGTATGTAATAACTAATAGCAATAGTACGTAACAGTATGTTGTAACAAATAGAGTATCCAGGCTTAATAAACAATATAGTGATGAACGTAACGTGACAGAACAGCGTTGCATTCATAAACGCGGACTTGCCTAATTTGCATCCCATCCAATAAAACATCGAGTCCTGAGGATGCAGCCAATCAGAAAAGTTTGCTTCCAGTAACAACATTCCACAATCTTTTTCTCTGCGTGACTCCTCCCACCCAGACTATGAGTTTATGAGTGTGAAGAAAACAGCTTCATCAGTGGTCGAGCGCCTCTCCATTCACTTATTGGGGATGTAGCCCATGAAATCTTAAAGGAAAACACTTTTAGCCTCAGTATTCTTCAACAACATGAGTAAGGTAAGAAGTTGACATATGTATATATTTTTAAAACAATAGAAACGTAATTGATGAGATACATTCATTGTGTTCTTGAAAATTATTGCTATACATACCAGTATTATATACATACTATATACCTAATATTCCAGACGCAACAGTTTATTGGGTTTTTTTCTGCTGTGTCACAGCATCCTATATTTTGCTTAAATATCCCTGGTAAAGTGACTGTTGCTTCTGATTAGAACTGTCCTTATCTGAGCCTAATACTATAATATACTATAATACTGCGTTGTTCCACGTTTGGTTGTTAGACATGATCTCAAATGGTAAATTGCTGTTACTGGTGGTCACGTTTTCCATGTTTCCTACCATGAAACATGGAAACGTGTCAGATGAAAGTGAAACATGTCAGACGGAATCCGTAACAACAGAATGTGAAAATGTGTGTTTGTTTGTGCGTGTGTACAGGCAACGATCACACGTATTACATAACCGCAAATAAAAACTTCACTAAACTTTACCTCTTGGTTTTATCACTGTCTTAATAAAGTCTGGCAGGAACTAATTTGAACGCCCGTGTTTTAGTTTGATTGTGTTTTATTGCCATATGTGGATGAAACTGTAGGGAAACGAATATCTTTATTTTCCCTCCACTGTCTGTCAGTGGTTACAATGTGGAGCAGAAAGAAACAGTCGTCATATGACTTAACGCGCGGTATCTAATAGTTACTGCGTCATCATGTGTTGAACGCCTCACTGGAGACAATAACTGCGTCTCAAAACCTAGGGAGCAGCTTAACTAGGCAACATGAGTTCAAGTGCAAGTTAGTAGTTAACTGCAGTAACAATATTTCTAGCAGGACAGTAATTGTTGTACTTTTCTTGGAAGTATGGCTTCCATGACAAATGTAAGTTTTAGTTGTGTGTTAACATTGTTAACAGCTCATCTAATACAGAGGACACTCTATCTTCAGGTATCACCTTTGAAATGAAACACAGTGTTGATACATTGGTAAGAAGAGATTTACTGATGTCTATCAATATCTATTTGTAAAAATCTACATGTGAAAAGATTGAATCAGAACAGTTAAAGAGGTAAAACTAGAGAGAAGGGAAATTCAATATAGGATTGAAAAAATCATGTTTTTGCAGCTGTAGTGAATACAAAACTAAAATGGTTAGGAAAAATGTTGCTGTTTTTAGATTGCAAATTTTTAGATTAGATTTGTAAGAAGTTCCTTAAATACACTGTAATATAACTAAAGGCATTTTGGATATTATATAGGTAAAATTAGACGTATCTTGACCAAAATTCATGTTCAGTGTTTGTCCTTCAGTAAATTACGGCTTCCAAAGCAAACAGTAATGACTGTGTAAAAGACTGTTAAATGCACTGACAGCCAGCGCTTGTAGGTGCTGTTGACTTTGCTGGGGATGTAATGCACTAATTCAGTAGATTTGTGATGTGAGATGTTGTTGAGGGTTGTTTTTCAAACAGTTAAACTCTCATTAAACAAAAGCAGTCTATAGTCTTAGCAGTCTACAGTTAAACTCCCATTAAACACAAGCAGTCTTATAGAAAAGTTATTGTTTTCAAATGGTAATGTGTTAATAGCTAATATGATTGGTTTTCTACATAGAATAAAGTAATAATAAAGTAATTTGTACTCTTTATTCCCTTCTTATTTGTTCTCTATCTATCTCTATTTCTCTTTTTGTAAGTGCTTAATAAATGACCTCACATAGGTCTGCCTGGCCCACCTCAGATTAAATTCACCTGAATACACAGAGTGGAACAACACACACACTTTTTGTATCATATTTCAACTGTAAAAATCTGTGAATCTGCCTGAAGGATCTGATTGTTTACATTGAAAAGGTTTATGAGAAGCCCATTGAAAGTTATAGATTTCAACAGAGACCAGTACAACAGCGTTTCCCGGCAACACAATGATGTAATAATTCATGGTGTTGATTTTAGAACAGGGAAAACAGTGCAAGTAATTACATGGTGATATAAGCCATAATCAAGGTGATTTCTTTACAAGCATATTGAGTCATATAGAGTCACAAAGCGAGTGTGGTTACTGATTACTGTGTTGTACTTGGTTTGTTCTTAAGCTTCACATCACATTGAAATCCTTAATCATAACAGTCTCAAACCACAGTTAGATTATAGAACATGAAAGTTCACATAGGAGTCACGCCACAGGAATTCCCGTTGAGTAATTAGATGTACAGAATGTGTGCGGAATTGTTTTATCTTGATATAATTGTATTTGGCAGCCTTGGTGTCTCCCCACTTTCCCTCAGTTTTCTCTTGGGTTATGTATAGTGAGGTGATAACACTGTGTGATAGAGTAAATGCATGATAACAATCTGCTGCTAGCAGACTGTTGTGTGATTAGTGTGCACGTCAGAGTGACAGCCTTTTTGGAGGAAGTATACAAATAGTTCCTCCATACTATAGGTTGGGCAGTTCAATATGTCATTTCCTGTGGATACCTGGGCGGCAGGACCTTAACTACAATAGACAATTAATTAAACCAATGACCTGATTATTTAGAGTATTAATTGATCAATTTAGGTTTT
>JBAJNP010001165.1:0-67617 GCA_036877545.1 Yasuhikotakia modesta
CCTTAACAACTTTGGATACACTGCAGTTTCTTTGGTGAGAAATAATGAACAGTGACCAATAGTTTACAAAGCCTGAAGACTCTTGAATAAAATGTTTTTACAACTAAGTAATAGATGCAGTTTGATTTTAGCAGGTAACTGAACTGTGCTTAAATAAACTCCACACTACAGATTTCAACGCAACTATGTTTTTCATGAGTATAAAAAACGAGCTGGTCCATATCATTACAATGTCACCTATTCTCAGGCTCGCCCTGAAGAAAACAAAACATTACAAGGGCGCCATCTCTTGTTAAAAATAGGAACTTTAATGAATGCGGATAGTGGAAAAACAAAAACATGCTGAAACGGGCAGGTTTTCTAAAACAGCAAAATATACAAATAAAAGAGTCCTGGCCTCATGTAGAATGTTCCTCTTAAGCAAAATTTAAGTAAATAATCTGTTGTTTTAGTTTATTATCAGTTTTTCCAATTATGTCATTTTAAGATCGGCGTTTAAGTTAGAATAGCACGTTTTTATTTTGATGTAATGCAATGCGTCGAATTGTATTATCTATTATACAATATTATTTATACTATATGTATCTATCTATACTTTAATGTGAAGACACGTGAATTACGTCATAAACGCATCAGACCCGCTTGATTCCGGAAATGGCGCAAGTCGTTTCTCTCTGACGTCACGTCATTGAGCTGTGCAAGATGGCGCTTCGGCCCGGATCGGGGGGAGGTGGCAGGTACATAATATCTAACTTTATTGCTATGTCATCTGTTTGTGTTCATGTAGATTTGCCCGCTTGTGACGGTGTATGAAACCGTCTGGACACACAGCCGTTTATCCGACACAGTTTCACTTTACCAGCGTAACGTCTGGGGTGTTAATGGCTGATGCTGGTCAGCTGGGCTGGTGATGTGACGTTTGTAAAACTGATCTCACCTATAAAAATGATGTTACGCTGTAAATGAATCATCTGTCACTTTTGTACGAACTCATTTGTCATGCACTTATAATCTCTATACAAAGATAGAGATTAACAAATAGACATTTGATCAGCCAGCTGACTTGACACGCAAAAATAGTCATTTAGTGGCTGTTTTAAATAGTAGCGACAGCATACTTGACCATTTTAAATTTCGACTCAATTATATTTTATTTCCTTAAATTTCATTCGAATGTGCTGGTGATGCCCCAAAAATGCTGTCTAGAAAGGCTGCTCACTAGACACCCAGTCATTGTCTATGCATGAATATGCATGACTCTAACGTGACCCTGGAGGCTGTTTCAGTATACTGTACGTACACGACTGTATTGTGCTGTCGAGGTTTACAGCAACCATAGAGTTGTTTATTGTTTCTGCGAACCGAGTAAATATTTCAGATCCTGCAAAGTGGTTTATTTTTGGAAGATATCAAGGGTCCAGAACCAGCCTGAGCAGTTGTGTGTTTGTGCACATGGTACTAGGTATTTGGTGATGTGGGTCAGTTTGGATGACGGTTCCAATCGCTAACAAGTTCAGCCCCAGTTCTTTCAATCAGACTTTTCACACTCAGACTTGAATAATAATAAGTGATGCCCAATGTTGTTGTGCATCCGTCATACAATGTCTTTGCATGCATGTTTTATCAGTGCCATCATTACAATATGCAATATTGAGGTCATTATCCCAAACAAATTCACTATTTATACTTTTATATACTGTATTTTTATGTACTGTATTTATACTGTATGTCCTTTTTTTGGGTATCAGTATCACAACAATTGGTGTCACTGATCTTATATACTTCAGTATATTGACAGAAAGGCACTTTGAATGTGCTGAAGTTAGACTATATATCTTTTAGATATATAAAAGACCATCTTCATGTTTTATTTATCTAAAGGGCTTAATTCTCTGCTTAACCGTTTAAATTATGAATGTTTGGTTTTAAACAGCGCAGTACCACCAGGTAATGCTGATACCTGCAGTGAAACCAAATAACCACAGGGTTGTTACATAGGGCAGTGCCATGTGCAGATAAAACAGTTTGTGAAAAATGGGTACAATTCAATTTTGCCAGTGACTTGATTAAAATAAACTGGGACTTAATTCAACCAAGTATGAATTTTCCAGTCATGGCTTTTTGCACTTTACAAAAAGGCTAATCTGGTATCAACTCCAATGCAAATGAAGTGAATGTATTTGTAGAACAGGTTCCTGCTTCATTTACAGAAATGGCGTGTTGTATGAAGTATGTTTAAAACATACTTCCAAATTGATAATGATTCATTTTGATTCGCCAGTGTTCAGTAGCACCTCATAGGAGAAATGTCTCTATTAAATCTGCTTCATAAATGAGTCACAAGCATCTTCAAATCAAATGGCTGAACCTGTCACATCTACAGTGAAGGCCACTGAGAGTTTATTGGAACAGTATTGGTTGTCAACACTCAATAGATGTTTATCAGTTCAGAGGGTTTAAAACAGTGGACAGCAGTACCATTTCAGAGATGCAATCTGCTATTCTGTTTGACGCTGGCTAACCTGCCCACCCACACAGACCTAATAAAAAGGTGTTCAAAGCATTTCACAGCTGTCAGGTGCCCACATAGTGTTTAGGAAACGTTGAATGCAGAGTAAAGTTTAAGGTACTCCTACATTTTGATTGGCAGGTTACATTTTGAAAATTGAGAAAATAAAGAAGTTAAAAAATTGGAACTCTTTAATTATTTCATCATTACAGTACAGGATGAATTATTTGTATTGTTTATATATTTATATGACCTCATTATTTAGACAATTAGGGGACATACTTTTAGATTGTGTTATTTCTTACAAAGACATCATATAAAGGCATCTACTAAGATGCAACCTCATATTTTATCCAGTGTAAAGCCCTTAATTGCTTTCTGTTGTTTCTGTTGCTTTTTTGCTTTATGTTCTGTGTGGTTGTTGTGGTACTGTTACAAAGCAATCACACCTCTCTAACTAGCCATGTTATTTGAGGTATCAGTTTTGTCTGTAACGCAAACAGTTTGTAATAACTTGCATGCCAAAGTTTAACCTTTTGTGCTGGTTTGAGTATGAACAACGTCAATAGTGATGCTTAGCCACAAACCATGAATTATTTAAACTAATCCTGCTAACAAGACAACTAAATTTCCTGTTCACCAATATTACAGTGATTTTGGTTTCCACTGTGGTACACTGATAACTGTCAATAGATTCAGGACAGTTCCTACATGTTTTTTCCTGTTGAAAGATTGATTGCTAAACTTTTCTTTCATTTCTTGAATGCAGAGACAAAACATCAGCTCCACAGTTGACAAAAATGAGCGCCAGGGTGGGCAGCTCACTAAATGACTAAAATATTGAATTCTTTGTTCTTTTTCAGTTTTATGTTCCCTGTTGGTGGGGGCATTGGACCACCGCAAGGTAAGAGGCTGACTTTTACTATGCATTGAGCCTCTTTCTCATTTTATATTAAATAGGTTTTCTCCAGTTGTGTAACATCTTCAATAATAACATTTTTGCATTTCTGTCAGTTTGACAAACCACCATGGTGATAATGATAAAGTTGCACCAATTGTCTGTTTCTGAACTTGTTGTTCACGGCAGGCATGATGCCCATTCAACAGCAACAACAGCAGGGCTTTCCTATTGTTCAAGTCATGCAGCCCAATATGCAGGGAATGATGGGAATGAATTTTGGAGCCCAGATGCCGGGTGCCATGCCTATACAGGTCCGTTACTAAAGTTGCTTTTTCTCCATTGGGCTGGTGGTTAGGAGAGACGAAGGCATTAGTTGTGCTTGTCTCATCACATTGTTACACTTTACCATTTGAGAAGAACAACACTAACTGGAACCGTCCAAACACTTCTTTTCCCTCCTAAACCAGTTGCCTCAGTCTGATCTTTGCAGTGACATGATAGCTTTGCTACATGTATGTTATTGCTATTGGTACTTTTGTCCAGGTTTTCTAGTGGTGAATTTTGTAAAATTAGTTTGGTGGATGAAGAGGGAATGTTAACTAGTTTCTTCCTTATTGCCTCACTGACCTCTGAACGTGTTCCTGTGTAGCTTAACTGGTAGAGCATTGCATTAGAAGTGCAAAGGTTGTGGGTTCAATCTCAGGGAACACAAGTGATGGTAAAAAAATGTATGTGTTGAATTTGCTTTGGATAAAAGCGTCTGCCAAATGAATAAATGTAAATGAATGCTTAAAATGAAAGCGCTGATTTAATGGTTGATTTATTATCATTCAGGGTGGGATGGCTATGAGCATACAGACCCCTGGGATGCAGTTCATGGGTCAGCCTCAGTTCATGGGCATGAGGGGCCCGGGGCCGCAGTTCCCTGCAGACCTGCAGAAACAGATGGCAGAGGAGCATCAGTAAGGCTTTATGTATTAACGCTGCTGAAATTGTGTTTGCACCTCAGAGCTGGTCTCTGATCAGTGTGTGTCTGCAGGAAACGACTGGAGCAGCAGCAGAGGATGCTGGAGGAGGACAGGAAGAGGAGACAGTTTGAGGAGCAGAAACAGAAGTTACGACTGCTGAGCAGCGTCAAACCAAAAGTAAGGAGTCTGTAAAAGACAATGTGTAGTTACTGTTGCTAGTACATATTAATGCTTGTGATGATATCAGTGTGTGCGTGTATATACATACACATACATACACACACATATATATATATATATATATATATATATAACACACACACACATATATATGTATATCTGTGTGTCCACAATGTACTATTTTTACACAGACTGGAGAGAAAAGTCGTGATGATGCCCTAGAGGCCATCAAAGGAAACCTGGACGGATTCAGCAGAGATGCCAAGATGCATCCAACACCATCTTCACAGTCTAAGAAACCAGGTAAATTTAGCAACACGTTCCAGCTGCCTGCTTGCCTTCCGGCTGTGTGTTTTTTAAGACACTGCTGGTGACATCAAGGGCCATATCAGCAGTCCAGGCAGCTGCGGACAAGGCTTAAGTAATGCTTTAGGCAAGTTAAACACATCATACACTGGTCCAAGGAGATGCTGTTATTTTCCCATCAGCCACCAGGAGGCCCTCCAGATGTTTCTACACAGTGTTGCTGTTTTCTTATCCTCCATATAACGCATTATTATCCACTTTCACACTGAGACAGTTTCACCCTTGACCCCAGCAGATGTTAGCGTCATATTAATATCACCTTTTTATCACCCTATTAGTTTTAGTTCTCTACCGGCTGTTTGTAAATGTTGGAATTTCTGTTGACATTGTATTGAAAGGTATTGAAATACTTCTATGAAAGTATTGAAATACTTTTATATTCTAAAAAGCAACACCAACTCATTTTTTAGCCCATCTGTGTGGTCATAACACATGATATGTGTTGTTGTGTGTTTCACTTTCTTGTTTGGTTTTTGCAGACTCATCATCATCTCATTCCACTGATACCTCTCAGTCACTTCCCCCTGATTTCCCTGATGACGATGACGAGTTTAGTGACTTTATGCAGGGCCCTGCCAACACTTCCTCATTCCCCTCTTCCTCCCTTCCTCCATCCTCATCTTCACTGAGAGCTGCTCACACCAACCAGCCTTTAGAGATGGGGTCCAGCCCACGCCCCTCCTCCTCTCCTGTCCCTCCATCAATCCCTCCCTCTCTCCCCATCCCTTCTTCCATCCAATACTCTTCTGTCATCTCCAGCTCCCAAACTACATTCCAAGGTAACTCCTCTATCTCTGTTTTTTTCTATCATGCTATCATTTGTTAGCGCTTGCAACCAGGGTTCAAGGTTTAGCCAATTAGTTTTGGCAGCTGCCAATTAGCTGCCTGACAGGATTTGGCAACAACCCTGCATGTAGAATCTGAAACTAGCATGTCTCTACGCTTGTAGCTTTGCATTCATCAGGTTGTTCTGCAAGGAACATTCAAAACACATTCATATTGTAATATTACAGTAGAGGTTTTGCCAGAATTGTTTTGGAAACTACTGACTGCACATTTAACAGCATGGAATAAGTTGCTGTATTGAATTCAAATATACAGAGAAAAGTCACATGATATATATAGAGCTCCTGTGATTGGCTTACAGTAGTAGCATCCAGGTTGCATAAGTCTGGTCCTGCATGCAGCATCCAAACAACTTTGGATGCTAGTTAATTGCTCTCCTCAGATCTATTTAGACCTTTAACCAGAAGTGAACGCTGACTTGTAGCTTTTTTTGTTTTTGACACAGAGTCAAAAGTCTGTAAGAACAAAGTCTGTGGCTCTGATTCAGACATGATGGTCACCAACTGTGAGAATGCGATTCTGTTGTTCTGACTCAGCCGTCACCCTCCACCCCTCTCCAGTTTTGTCAGGTTGCAGATGGTGTCGCATATGTTGTTATGAATTATATTCTAGTTAACAGACAGAAGAAACAATTTAAACCTCGCCTGCAGAGTTCAGTTCAACCTGAGATTCTCTCTGCAGACTTTTGAACATGCTTTGCCAGTTGTGTTGGTGGATTGATCCAGGCATGGAAGTGTGTGATGGTGTGTTTGAAGGTTTCGGTTGGTGTTGGTTAAGCTCTGTTAATGACATCTGTGGCATCATGATGATTAACAAAAACAATAATTTGATTTGTTCTAAATAACCAAGTCAGTTCCAAGTCAGCACAGTGAACCAAAGAGAAAAAAAGAGTTATCTGAGGGAGATCTTATCTGGGTCTCAATGTATTTTGTACTTCTAGCACATGGTCTATAATATATTCAAAGGAATTTTGCTACTCCTACAACAATTCCTGTGAGATAGTTATAGCTTGTCCTGTGTCCTACCTTAGGCTCTTGTTATAAAGGTCTTGTTTAAAATGGTCAATATATGAATGAATTTGTTGTTATAATGAACCAACAGTTTTCCTGCTGTCATAGTTTCTTTCCTGGCTCTCTTAGATTCAATCTTAGAGACATCATTTAAAAAGTCCATTAAGATGTACATTTTTAGTCATTTTCAGTACATTCTTGTACATTCATATGGTCATGCTAGGTGCTCATAACTTTTGTCCCTAACTGGTTCAGGCCTGTCTCTTGAGGAAAAGATGTTCTCGTCATGTGACTTGACAGCTGATAAGAAGGCTCAGGTTAGCTTTAAGCCACGACAGGCTCTGTCTGAACTGGGTCCCAAAGCACACACCACGGCCCAGTTTCACAGCAGCTCCAGAGCCCGAAACTGGGCCCAAACTCAAGACTTCAGTTCTGCCTTCATCGTAGAGGAACCACCTGAACGTCAACCTGGAGTTCAAGCGCCCCCTGTGGCAGAAGTTCCACCCATCCAGCCCACTAGCTCCAGCGGTGAGAAGATGGCATCTGAAATTTCCACCCTTCTTTTTCTCAGAGCTTCGCTAAAATTAACATGTGTTGCGGCTGGAAAATTCACGCTCATCTCTTTCAGCCAATCAACCAATGCTTCTCTGTCACTTTGATAAATAATGTGAAGGGGCTTCATGCTCATATTGTTTCTTTCGTACAAACACTTTCCTATTGCTTACAATCTTTACCAATCTAACACTGAATGAATATCCAAGGATCCAAACCTTTCAGCTTGCGTTTCGAACCATCTGTGAGTGTACAAAACATTTAACATAAAATAACACATGGACAGACGCACTAAAAAAATCATAGACAAGAATAAAAACAGGTGCAGATATCAACGAAATAAAAAATGGAGGCACATCAGTGTTTTACTTCCTCTGTCTTGCAATTTCCTTTTCAAAGTTTCCAAAAGCTGTGCATGTTTGTGGACTTATGTATGTTGGGCTTGATTTATTAACATGATGTGCTAGTGGTTTGTATGCTTCTTTGTACTGATGATTAAAACATTATTCACTGGGATTAATCAGGGCTGCATTCCTAAGCTTGTCTGCATCCTCAATGGCAGACCTGTTGCATGATACGCCACCTACAAAATTGAAGACATGGAGGTTTTATGGCAAGTTCTAGGCTGATTTTAACTATTGGCTCAGTTTACCTCACAACAGGACTTGAGAGTTTTAGTGCAGTTGTCCACGTACAGAGTGGAAGCGGGAATACTGAGATCGGAGAATCAGAGTCAGTGCTAATACAATATTCCTCTGGGTGTGTTCTGTCAATCTGTTTGTCTTGCAAACCCACTATCTCTGTTCTGAACACAGCTGAGCTGAATACAGAAAACACTTTCTTAGCGTCTGAGCTTGGTGTCAGTAGTACATCTGTGATGGGTTCTGCTAACAGAGGTGTGGGGAATGTCTGTCTGTGCAGTAGGTACATGGGGATATATATGCTTGACCAAGCACTCTGGTCTTTCTTTGTGCTAGCTACGTTGAACTACTTTGTACACGCATAAGGGAAATGTATTTTGTGTTATTATTGTGTACATGTTGTTAAAATGTACTTGCATTTAATTACATTAGATTAATTACACTTTTACTCCTGTCCTTCTAAACTCTAAACCCACCCCAACCTCAAACCAGAGCAACACATTTACACTAAGCACAGTGTGTTAACTCGTTTTGTCAGCACATAGTATTTAAGGACAGCTAATATGGAGTGGGACCAGTGCTCCTAACTTAAAAGTCTACAAGAAGCATCTCACTGTCTCCATGTTCATAATAAACAGGTGCAGCCATCTACCCCCAACAAGACATGCAGCCCATGGTTCCTGCCTGGTTGTACAATGACACCCTTATCCCAGGTATGTGTCAATACAGCCGACATGCTTTCAAGATCATTGTGTATTTTTTATTTATTTGCAGAAGTTAGTTTGTGCCCCAGTATTTCATTATAAATGTTGCTTCTTTTAAGATTTGTTCAAAAAGGTTCTGGAGTTCACCATGACACCAACAGGCATTGACACAGCCAAACTCTACCCCATACTGATCTCGTCGGGCCTGCCACGGGAAGCCCTTGGGCAGATCTGGGCCATGGCTAATCGTACAACCCCTGGAAAACTCACCAAGGAAGAGCTGTACACCGTACTGGCCTTGATCGGAGTTGCCCAGGTAATGACTGCACAGAAGTTCAAAATATACCTACAAATTTCCAAATAGCTCTTGGTTTCCAAACCAGATCTTATTGTTAAGTGCAAACTTCTAAACTTACAGCATGGCACTTCCCAGAATCTGAGTTAAGAATCTGGTCAGAATCCGAATCTGGTTCCTGATCCTATTAAGGTTATTGCAGAATTAAGGCAAAGACAAACGTTTTGTCCAATAGGCATATAGAAATACAGTCAGGGCTGATGCCCAGGTTCGACTCTTAGGGGAGCAGGAATCTATCTCTGCTGGCTTGACCTTGGTGGCTGCATTCCCACAAGCAGCTAGATTTGTCAGCAACTCTTGGGACCCTTCCTGTAATAACACATTTCTTATGCAAATTTAAAAGCTCAATGAGGAGCCACTCTTCCAGTGCCGCAGTTTTGTAGAGCAATAAAGAAAAAGCTCTTGAGGTTGCCAGCAATGGCATTGAAAATGGAAGTTGAGTTTAATGAATATTTTAGGCAAACAAATCAGGCTGCCTCTTGGCACAGGGAGAGTAGACAGCTGGATGGGAAAGAGGTCTATTGTCTGACAGCTCTGCTTTTTAATTTTAGCTCCCTGATGAAAGACGTACCGCAAATTCGGAGTTCGCGTGCGAAGCGAGTAGAGTGCTCTCGTGTAATTGCCAGCTAAATCACTGCTGCGTGTAGGGAGCAGATTCGCTTTAATTGTGTGTCTTATGTTTACGGCAGTGCCTCATACCTCAGTGTAATGAAATGTCTGTGCTACTTGTTATCGTTGACATTATCATGATGCTTTAATGCTCCTCTTCATAGCTGCTTTATTAACAAGTTGTGGCCTTTAATAAATATTTGAGCTGGAAACTGAAAGGTTGTTGCTTGGAATCCAACAGGTCCTGCAGTTGTACCTTACATGACTTTGTTGTGTTTTCTAGGGTGGTCTTACAGTTATGAGCCTGGACATCCTAGGTCAGTTCCCCTCTCCCCCGGTTCCCAATCTTCCGGCCATGGCTATGGCCATTCCTGCTGTCCTGCCTCAGCATCAGCAGCCCATCATGACCCAGCCACCCGTGTCTATGGCCATGCCCGCCCCGACACCACCAGTTATGAGCATGACCCCAAACCCCCCAACGCAACCACCCGCTAGCTTCGTCACCAACTTCCCTCCAGTTCAGGTAAACATCAGACATTTACATCAGACACTAATACAAAATGTGTTTGATCACCCCAATGATAACTGTGCTCTTATTACAAGCACTGATTTACTTAACTGTTACTGACAAATAAAACATGTCACTTTCGCTTGTTCCATTGATTTATATCAGACTGCCAAGACAGATGACGATGATTTCCAGGACTTCCAAGAAGCTCCCAAAGCAGGAACCGGAGATGACTCTTTCACAGATTTCCAAGGAGAATCAGGAGGAGCATTTCCAAGCATGACCTCTTCATCGTCATCATCCCAGAGCGGGTACGAGCAGCACTTTTCATCAAGCCCGTGTCAGCCGTTGCAGGCAGAACATATTGTGCATTTTTTGCTATGCAAACTGCTCAGAGTAATGCATCATAAAAGATTATCCTGTCATCTCTCATTATGAGTTTATGATATTGTGTTTATGCTTTGTTAATTCCTCCTGACTTAGTTGCTCATCTAGAGCGGGGAATCGTTTTCTGCTTTGTAATGGCTTGTAATAACCCGCCCGGCGCAACAATTAAACTCCCGCCATCTTTTCTAATGAACTCATTTCAATGGACAGCTGAGAAGCTTGTCCCATTTTATTTCCATTCACATCTGCACTGAAAGATTTTATGCTCCCAGGGAAAAGACGACGAAAGGCAATTATGGAAAGCAGGGAGTGAGATGGGGGAACGGAGGAGAAAAGTATGTTCTCTGAGAGCCACGGCCTCTGACAGTCGATCAGCTTCACTGAGCACAAAGTCTCCTTTGTTTTGGAGGAATGTTTTGGTTCTCAGGAGTGCCAAATCACTCGCTAATTAATGCAAAGGAAATGAGAAGCGCATAGATTAATACAGGAAGTAAGTGTGTGAGATGTTCTTTGGCAGAATATCACTGTTGTAAGGCAGGGGAACCGAGATGAAAAGCAAGTACAGGGAAATTGTGCTTTTATGCAGAAGAAAGTACAGACTGAAACCTTATTTATATGTTGCATACTTCGACTACACATGAAGCACATTTTTCAATGGTAAGTGCAAACCTTTCAGTAAACAGGATTGCATATTGTTGACATTTGCGTGTAATTGAATACATCTTTGTGAATTTGATATTTTCAAATTCATATTTTTTTTGTTCATACTAGTCAAATCTGCAGTGGTTTGAAAACATCTAAAGAAATGTGTAGCACAAGTTGCAGATCTTATTAGGAGGCTTAATATGCAAATTAGCTTCAACTTTAAGGGATTTAGTCTGACAGCGTGCAACAAGAGCAACGAGAAATGTTATAAAAATATATATTAACATATGCAACACACTTAATGTTTTGACTTGTAGACACAAGCTTTGATCTGTTTTGACTGAGCTGGGTGTGTGTTTTGTTTGACTCACAGTGTTCCTGTCATGCTGACTCCAGTTTCCGGGTCTTCAACCAACTCCTCTTCTGATAAATATGCAGCGTTTAAGCAGCTGTCAGTGGAGCAGCCTGCAGAGCCCACGGCGCCTGTCTCAGGTACAACACACACACACACCCCATCCCTATATATCTCATTAGACCCTATGACAACAGCAGATCTTTATAAAGTCTGCCGTCATGTTGATTTAACATTGAAGACAGATTCTCTTGTCTCTGTGCTCTATAGATTAGACACAGAATTACTGTGTGTCTTACAGACGTGTTTTGCTCCTATCTTCTTCTATTCTTCTAATCGCCACCATCGTAACTCCTGCAATTGTTATTATCTACACACATGCTGTGTTTGAGATTTGTTTGTAAGCTCTATTTGTTCTTTTAATCCAGATTCTGGGGACAAATACAGTGTTTTCCGAGAGCTTGAGCATCCCTTAGACAGAAAACCAGTTGGTAAGCAGATTTACATTTTACACGGAAAGATACCAACCTCATGAATGCTGCTTCTAAGAAATTACATTCAATCCAGACACAAATCAATATTGTTTTCACATGATGTCAAAACGGATTCCATACTCGTGATAAACCAATATATTGGCCAAGCCATTTCATTGGCTGCTATGTGGCCATTTAAGGTTATCTGCAATGGAAAACTGTTTCCTATTGGCTCATTAACAAACCCCAAATGAACTGACAGCTGTGCTAATGGATATTGACATGCCTATTCCTAATTTAGCAGTTTTGTGATTGTCTTTCTTGTAATCATTTAATAGTAACACACTTAATTGCTGAATATTTTGGTCACTGGCTACCTTGCACTATAGATATCGGTTTAATACAAATATTTAAAATCCAATGTTAGTTTACCAGAACCTGATACACTGATGTAGGCCTGTGTACATGTCCCTGTCTCACTAGAGCAGAATCCAGTGGGAACAGCTGTCATGAAGCCAGTAAGTCAATTGTTGCAGTGGTTTCCGTTACTATCTTCCCAGAATTCAGTCTGATTTTAACTCAATGACAATATCAGTACACTATCAATGTAATGAGAATGGATTGTGTTTGCTTCTAAATGTGTTTTTTATGACGGTGTGTTTATGGGTGCATTAGTCTGTGTTTGCAGTGATTATATCACAATTGGATAACACTTGACCAGAAACCAGATGTAAATGCTCCCTAGACTCTTTGTAACTGTTATGCCAGGTGTTAAGTGGACTGATATGTTTGTAGTTGTCGCCTTTAATGGCACAGAGTGATTCTGAGTGTGTCTGCTCCAGACTTTATTTCTTTATTAGATATGCTGTTTTGGTGCCACCTTTTTATTTCATTCAGAAATTGTTTGCAGCTTATGTTAAGGATCCTTAATCTCTTTCTCCTTTCTAAGGTGTGAAATGGAACTGAGAGTGATACATACTTAGTTTTGTGCCGTGCCATTGTTCTGATCCATAGTTGTTTCTGCGTGAAATGTTGTTTGCCATGCCCTTCAATTCTTCATTTTTCCACAGGCGAGGGATTTGCTGATTTCAAGTCTGTCGGTGCAGACGATGGCTTCACAGACTTCAAAACAGCCGACACCATCTCTCCACTAGAACCTTCAGACCAGGCCAAGTTCCAGCCAACTTTTCCTCCACCTTTCGTTTCCTCTCAGTCTCTACCATTGTCTCATTTACAGCCATCCTCTGTGGCTCAGCCAATTAATCCTCTCAACGTGGCAGACCTGGACCTGTTCACGACAATAGCTACACCCACTCCCACTTCCATTGCTGATTCCAAACTCAGCATGTTCCCATCGGTACCCCAGTCGTTGGTGGCCCCCAAACCTTCCTCCATTGGGGGCGATGACTTTGGTGATTTCGCTCTTTTTGGCACCTCCGAAGTATCATCTGGCACTTCTGCAACAGGTACAGGAGCCAAGGCAGCAGTTCAAGATGACTTTGCAGACTTCATGGCATTTGGGAGCTCTAGAGATCAAAGAAATGAGACTGTTCCTGCAGACAACAACAGTAATGGCCAGGGGGAGGCCTCCAAGCAGCTGCAGCAAATGGGGGCAGATAAGTACGATGTGTTTAAGCAACTATCCCTGGAGGGTGGCCTAGCCTACAAGGACAACAAAGAAAGTGCCGGAGGCTCCTTCTCGTCGCTCAAGAGCGAGACAGACGACTTTGCAGATTTCCAGTCCTCCAAATTTTGCACGGCGCTGGGAGCGTCGGAAAAAAGCCTGGTGGATAAAGTGTCCACCTTTAAGCAGGCCAAAGAAGACTCTGCCTCTGTGAAGTCCCTAGACCTCCCATCCATCGGAGGCAGCAGCATGGGAAAGGAGGACTCTGAAGACGCGCTCTCGGTTCAGCTAGACATGAAGTTGTCGGACATGGGCGGAGACCTAAAGCATGTGATGTCTGATAGTTCCCTAGATCTCCCTGGTTTGTCGTCCCATCAACCCCCTGCTGCAGGTGAGGAATTAGTACGCTTGCTCTGGTGAAGTCTGGCCCAGGCTGTTTGTCACCATTTTCCCTCTTTTACACTCAGTCAACCACTCAGGCCTCTCAAAGGCTCAGCAACTTCTTTATCAGATGCCCAGATGACACACCGTGTCTGTATGTGTTCTGTATGGCTGAGTTATAGTTACATATCAGCGTATAGTAACTTGATCATACGATCATATCAGTTATCTTTGTCCTCGTTTAAATTATATATAGTTCTAATTTAATTATGCACAGTTGTAAACCTACAGTATTTATTGTTGTTTATATTTATTTAATTTAGTCTGTATTCTTAATTTCTACCAGTCTAAACGTGCTTGTGAATGTGAATGTCTTAAAATAAGTTTTACCGCTAACAGCACAATAACTGGTATTATAAACTCCTAGTGTTATCAGGTGATTAGCTACGAAAGCACATTTATATGCAGTATTTAAACCAGATAATTAGTGACTTGGTTTTCTCTCCTGTCTCTGTCCATTACGTCACCACTGCCATTTCTCATTGGTCAGTTCTGTTCTGTTTGCCCTGCATTGATTGTATTATCATTATAAAAACAAAACCAAAGCAGCACTTCCTATTGGCTGAATACACAATGGCTCTTAACTAAGAGCAGCATTATTTTTATAAAAACCTTAAACTTTTAAGCCACATATAAATGTGACCTTAATTGGGTGAAAAAAACTGAAGTGTTTTTTACAGGTAAGCTTTTCCAGCAGTTTTTTAAACATGTAAACTGAATATGGCAAATAAAATCAGATATTTTTTGTCTGTCTAAACAAAACCAAACTGAATTTGGAATTTTCCACTTTAAAATGTTAACAAATGTAAATTTAAAATCTGTGTTTGATTCAGATGAGAAGATAAACCGATTATTGCCGGAGATGCCAATATGTACACTATTTAGGGCCATTTTACGTTCATTGAATTACAGATGAAATATTTAAGCAGCTAGATTAATATGCTAATGGCTGTTTTCCTGAGACCAGTGAAGTCAACTTAATTTGTCTTAGCTTGATGAATGAACTTGACATCTGTCTTTACTGATCCACAAATCCACCTTAAATTATATCATGACCACTCTTGTTATAAAAACAGGTGTTGTAGGTGTTGCATTCCAGATGCACTTGTTTGCATGCGACCGTTCATCTGTCCGTGTGATGGTTACTTGTTTTGCATGTGCATGGAGAATCCTCAATGCCGTGTCTAAGCAAAAAATACACAGAACTACCTTACTTAACCTCAGTCATATCATTAAAGCATGAGCTAGCATACAGTAATACAGGCACCTGGTACCAGTTGATGTGGAGAAATCAGAGAGAGCATATGTGGGCACCAAATTTGCAAAATGACCCCTGTGGGCCCAGGGGTCATTTTGGGGGTTGTATAGTTGCTGCGCAGTAGAGACAGTCTGTGAATGCATGTAGCTTTTAACAGATGGGCCTGTTCATGTCAACTGTTTAATGTCTTGTATCATCAGTCATGATTGTTACACCTCACATTCTGTGCTTCTCGTGTTATCTGAGTCTACATCTAAGATGTCCTGTCTGTGTGCATCTGATGTGCTCAATTCATCATTCATTTCCTCATATGTTAGAAGCGAGAACACCGTCACAGTATTTCATTCAGTGAGCCGTGGTCCTTTTGTCCACAGGTTTGACAGGTTGGCTTTTAAGAAGCACAGTAGGAAGAGTTTCTATAGGTTTGTGTGGTCTTACCAGAGCCCCAGTGATTTCTGCAGTTAGACATGACAAAAATAATAAATAACAGTAATAATAATATACAGCAGACCTCGTTGATTTTTGCTGTTCTTGTGTTGTGTTGAAATTAGCATAGTTATGTTTTTAAACAGTAGCTACGTTTTTGACACAGACATAAAATTTCAACAAACCATTTATGAAAGCTCTGACTTCTCAAACGGATTATGAGCAAACTAAACAATGTTGCCTTCTTTCCACAGTCCTTTAAGTTGTGACTTGCTTAAATTTCCAAGAGGTACTGACTCTCCAAACATTTGGATACAGGACACCTCTAGAGCCCAAGTATAAATATTGTAGCAGGTACAGTGTTGGGTTTCCAAATGCTTGCACAACGCCTTTGGATATGTAGCTAACCTCCCTTTAGTATCTCTGTCCAGGCCAGAGCCTCTAAACCTTGATCTTCCACAATTACTTGAGTTTAATTCAGACTTGTAGACCACACTGAAGGGACTCCTCCCAACTTTGCTTTTATCCAGTTTGTGCCAGCCTTCAATTTGTGAAATTGACAAGAACTTACACCCAATCAGTTATCAGATGGCGTCCATTTTTCTGGCATACTTACAAAACTTGGTTGTGTCACAGAGAATGGAAATGTGTACTCACAAATGTAATAGTGTATTTTTATTACAGCAAAATGAATCCTTATTTATTTTGAATATAGATAGATCTGATTAATACTCCTGGTTGTGTTAAAATATTTATGCCAGAAAGCATATCATTCATTTTAATAAAGAGTTTATTGTTTTGCGTTATACAAAAAATGTTCCCATTTTGACTTGTGGCTAAAAAAGCTCCTGAGTTGTACAGGATGGTGAGAGAAAAAGTTTTTTTGTCTCTTTCTGTCTGTTGTTTGTCACTCAAACCAATTAATGATTTGATAAGAAATTTCTGTGCTTTCTTTTAACCCTTTGAGCACCTAATAGTGACTGTAAAATCTAAACAACATTGTAAAAGACCTTGTTTGACTTTTATTTACAACAGTAAGTTCCAGTCACTTAAGTTTCTGTGGGTGGTACAATTGCTACATAAATTCATTACATAAAAAGTCATTGCCAAAAAGCTGTTGGGTTCTCAAAGGGTTTTACTAAATTACACCAGTATTAGAACCGGTATTAGCATCACCTTAATCTTTGCTTAAATGTTCTGTATCACTTTCCTTTGTTTCTCCTGGTTGCTTTGTCTTTTTTAGTCCAACTAAAGTGTGTTTGATCAGTGCGAAATGATCTGATCTTAATCTGTGAATGTGCCTTCTCAATACTGGGCTCTGCATCTGGTTTTGGGATAAACTGTCCTGTTTTAATTTTCTTCTCATTTCTGCTTTTCTAACTTTGCATGCCCTTGTATTTCTAGAATGCTAAAAAAGGCAAAAGCTTTTTAATTGTTAGTTTGGCAAGACTATTGTAACAACAGATCTTTCATGAGATTTTGTGATTGCTCTCTTTCTCTGCCAGTGTTGTGGTAATAAATCTGAATAATGGTCCAGCAGACACGCGTGCCGTCTTGATTTCTCTCTCCATCCTTCAGTCTTGTCACTCGGATGTTGTCAGAATTAGCACACACTCCTTGTCAATTTCACAAACTGAATCATCATGTCAGCAGTCCTGCTTATCTGTGTTACCGTAAGGGAACAGATGTTTCTGTGCATCCAGTAAATATGTTATATATATATATATATATATATATATATACTGTGTAATGGACTAATCAAGACCTAGAAGATAAACATGTGTTTACCTTCTATGTGTCCATTAGGCAAAAACTTGAATCCAATTTTGTCAAATAATTAAATACATTTTTGCTGAAAAAAACCCTTAATTCCATTATTATGAAATTTAGGAATGAGTTTGGGGGCATCATGAAGTTCATGTGACGTTACGTCGTTTGTAAGCCAGAGAAGATGGTTAAAAGCCTTTTTTAAGCCTTTGGATAAAAGCAACTGCAGAGAGAAAAACGGTTAACTTTTATGATGTTGCTTTTTAACAACTCACACTTACATTGCATTGCCCAGCCGTAGTTTGTTTAACATCATGAGTCAGAACCTTTTAGTTCAGACATTCAGTATTATTTTTTTAGAGTATAAGTGATATTTTTCTGTAGCCTCAGACTGAAACGCTTCCTGCAGCCCGTCTATAATTTTAGTATTTGAAATAAGATCAAGCAGGAGCTACAGAGAGCCCAACACAATGAAGCCCTGCAGTTCTTTTATCAGTCTGTCAGCGTGGATGATCGTACGGAAGTGTGAATAATTGCACGGCAAAAGGCAAAAAGGCGAGACTGTAAGGTTGAAATTGTATCTCTTGGTCTGAGTCGCAGACCAGTTATGATTTCCAGCCAAAACAAGAAATTTATTTCAGAGAAATATATAAAAGTTATACAATTATGTGAAAATAATTCCCTTGAAACAAATACAAATGAAATCTGTGGTGTATCATTTGGAGAAAAACACTCATTAGTTTGGATTTGCAGATGCCAATAATTCCAGTCCTGTCAAGTAAAGTTCTCCTCCTGGGCTGAGAATGTTTCTGTCTGAACTTCTGAGGGGAGATAAGACCACAGAAATCATTACGAGCGCTTTTGTGCCAGAGGAATCTAGGTAATGAACCAGGGCCACGTCAAATGATGTTATCAGGAATGATTTATCATGAATCTAAAACACTGAAGGATCTGCAAATTGCCCTTATGCAGGGCTTGAGGAATTAGAAACCTGTACTGTGTTAATGGTTTGCAGACTTACACATTAGAGTTGATTTCATATTAGAATGAGCTTCGGGTGAAACCTTTGAACAATATGCATATCTTAATGAGAAATGAATAAAACTAGTTAAGGGATAGACTGTTAATTGATGGAGTCAGTGACCTTTTGTCTAGTTGGTCTTGCAGAATCTGCCTGTTCGGTTCAGTACAAGTTAATCAAGTTGAGCAAAGTTTGGCTCAAGAAACACACTTCATTTATACAGAAGAATTGATATAAGTGCTTCAATAAAATATAAACTTTAACTTCACTTTTTAAACCTGTTGGAATACCTTGTTGTTTGGAATGCAGTTTTAAGTATTACTTGCAGTGCAATTTGCCTGTAAGTCTATAGTATTTGCTAAATGACTAGATAAATCTGGCAAGTACATTTATTTAAAGGATTTTTATTGCTAGTGTAAAGAGTATATTTGTTATAGCCCCGAGATCTAAATGCTTTTTTTAAATGAGATTCCCATGTTGTCATTACAGAGGCTGACGATTTGAAATTTGACCCTTTTGGCACCTCAGCCGTGAGCAGTCTGGGCAGCTATGACTGGTCAGACAAAGATCTTTCTGGTCAAGGTAAGAAGCTCCAGGGAGGTTCTCTAGGTGGACTTCCATCTTTAGTCGTGGTCCACAGGAAGGAGACGTCTTTCGGAAGCTCAGAGAACATCACTCACACCACGGTTGCCAAGGTGACCACCTTCCCAATCGAAGATGCTCCCTCCACCAAGAGCAAGTTTGAAGCTTTCGCTGACTTTAGCTCCGCTGATCAGGCTGGCCAAGATGACGATGACTTCGGTGATTTTGCCAGCACGGTGTCTGAGAAATCGGACTCCCCTCCCGGTACCGCTGAAATGGGCTCAGAGGACAACCAAGCTGAAACATCAGACGAGTTTGGTGCCTTCCAAGGAGACAAGCCCAAATTTGGCAAATCAGACTTCTTAAAGGCCAGTGCACAGGCTAAGCTGAAATCCAGTGAAGAGATGATCCAAAGTGAGCTTGCCACCTTTGACTTGTCAGTACAAGGTAAGTGTCCTAACATTATTAGTCAAAAATGTACTCAGTGCTTGAATGTGAATGTGAATGTGACATTTTGTGTAAAAGTCAACAGGTGGCAGTGTAGCGTCTTAAGGGTTCAGCAATGTCAGTAGATGCAACAGTCACCTAAGCCTCTTATAAAAACCTACTTTGTTCCTTTTGTTCCTGTCGTATCTCATCCTTGCCATTCACATTATATATTAGTACTTACTCAGTCACATAAAAGCGAATTTACTTGTTATTGATCCTCACCCACATTTGCTGTTCAAACAGAAAAGGGTTTATTCCTGCAATCAGGCAGTTAATCTGAGAAGCTGAGGTGATGTAGGATTAGTGTTGTTAGAAGCTGAAACCACGCTGAGACTGTTGTGTCCCTACAGGGGGTGTGATTACCCGCTGCGTCGCATGATCTTGTCATGTCCCTGTCCGCTTCCTGGTGGAATGCTGCCGGGAACGCTTTGTGCCAGCTTGACTGTGTGATGTGTGCTGAATAATGCATGCCTGTTTCACCATGCTGCTGTTCTGCACATAATTATTATTTGTGCAAATGAGGCGTTATTGGTTTGCTTTGTGCCTCCGTGTAGATTAGCGACAACACTCTGAGTGCTTCGCAAAGCGTTAGTTGTACATCACGATAAACGGTTCTGCCGATTAAATATTTATCACTTTCATTAAAAAAATAGTAAGCCAGAAACTAAATCAGACCCCTCTTGTTTATTCTGTGAAGGCTCCCATAAACGTAGCCACAGTCTGGGAGAGAAAGAAATTGGGCAGTCTATACCCTCACCCATCCCCGAGCAGCCCTTCAGAGACCGTTCCAACACCCTAAATGAGAAACCGGCGCTGCCCGTCATCCGCGACAAGTACAAGGATCTCACCGGAGAGGTGGAGGTGAGTCCATTTCATCTGTCTGCTCTTTGGTACATGTTTTCATGGAGCTGGGAGAAGCAAAGACACTGTGTCTTCTTTCCTCAATAAGGCCTGAGGTTTCTCAAGGAACAAAGCTCTAGTTCTGTTTAATGTTTCATTGTGCCCATCTGTCTCACACGCAGGAGAGCGAGAGGTATGCGTACGAGTGGCAGAGGTGTTTAGAGAACGTTCTGCAGGTAACACAAACCTCCATTTGAGGTCACTTTGAGATATTCGGTAGTCGATGATGAATTACAGTAAGATTATAGGTGGATTCTAGACTTAAAGTCGATTTGATCCAATTTAAAGTTGAAATTGTTCTTTCCCAGGTCATCACCACTGCCAATAATAATCTTAACAGCATAAGCAGTTCCACAGTGTGCACAGAGGTCATCCAATCAGCACAAGGGATGGAGTACTTGCTGGGTGAGGCTGCAGTCACTGGTTTATTAACTGATCTGAGAGCAGCTCTGCCTATATAACTGCTAACCGTTATAACAGTATCACTGAAATGATTAATGTTAAAGCGCAGCCTCTATTCTCCTTCATCCTCATTCATAATGGCTCCTCGTGTGCCCCAGCAGTCCTCTGTCAAACAGACAAGCCAGGTGTTCCGACTCATCTGCTTCCTGTTTCTACACACGCGCACACACACAGACAGTTGCAGGTCTGATTTAATAAGGACTATATTCTCCTGCATGTAGAAACTGAGAATGCTGCTAAATATAAGAATGCTGCTAAATAGAGTTGGATGCAGTGATTGGGAATTTTGTTTCATTTTAATTAAATTTGGGTTTTTATATTTATATAAAATTGGCACTTTCTAATACAGTTATTACATAAATCACTTATTTTGATTTAATGTTGACTGCGGCTGTTTCTCTTTGTTATACTTTAAAAATTAATTCATTTGGCAAAAAATCCAGGATATAAAACTTTGTTCCTCTTCCTCTGGACCCCACCCTTCTTTAGAAATCCATGTTTTACACTATGTGACCTTTTCCCAGTCTGAATTTTTCAGAAATTATTATTTATTGACCTTGAATTAATAATCTTGACAGCCCTAGTGTCACTTCAACAGTTGCCCCACATTGTTTATATTTATAGCCTAAGGTATCAATCTAGCCAGTACAAGGGGTATCAGAGGCTGGTATCAAGCCAGAACCAAAATTCTGGTATTGATCCAGCCCAAATAGAGCCCAAGCCGAGCATCGGTGTCCAGCCAGGGGTAGGCTATAGTGTTTCAGAGCAGAGCAACTGTTCTGAGCCACACTAATGGTTTCAGCTTAAAATGACATTCAGTCCTGGGGAATTCTAGGAATAACACAGCTGGGCTATTGTTTCAACAAACACACACCGCATACTCCCTGTTCTTTTCATATTCCGAGGAAGCATCTTTTCATTTTCCCATTTTGAGCCTCCAGTAAAAATTTGTCATAGTGATCGCAAACATTGTTATAATTGTATCTCTGTATATTCATTATAAATTCCGGTTTGGTTTGCAATGGCAGTGTGTCATCTGTGTTTGTAAAGGTCTGTTTATGGCTGGAATGTTTTTTTTTTTTGTCTGTAACAGGTGTGGTGGAAGTCTATCGCGTGACCAAACGTGTGGAACTGGGTATCAAAGCCACGGCCGTCTGTTCTGAGAAGCTACAGGAACTGCTTAAGGACATCAGCCGTGTGTGGAACAATTTGATGGGCTTCATGTCGCTGGCCAACCTCACTGTGAGTCCACCTCAAATTTGTATGTTACAGTATAATACTTATCAATATAAGTATAAGGTAAACTTTTATTGAAGGGATTACAGTCGTATCTACAGAACACAATATCAGTGAGGCTTGGCGTGGCCCTAATTTGACTCAGGTCAGTAAGCAACCAATCAGAACACCATAGTAGCACCTTGGAAACGACCACCACAGTAACACCATGGCAGTGAGTCTTCCATAGACAAGAGCCCCTCAAATAAGACCCTTATTTACCTTTAGACCTTTCTGGAATAAGTTTCTCCCTTGCAACAGAATGAGCCATATTGCAGTGAGCTTTCGTCTATGGAGTTAAACAGTGGCCTGTTTGATTCTCTGGAGCTGTAGGAACACATTGCTGAATGCTGAATGGATCCAAGTCTTGACGTTACTCCCGGGAGAGCATCAGGGCCAGCTGATAACATTGGAGTTTCACAGTTATATCAGCGACAGCCTGAGAGCACAGCCTCTGCACGCTGTCGAAAATCTCCAGAAAAACCACTAACACACAGAAACGTAATGAAAGTGAATGTGTCAGGAGAGTAGAGAGTTTTTCTTGGCTCCAAGCCTGCTTGTTTGGGCAGGTTTTTAAGTTGATGTATTGATCTTCATGACCAATCAACAGCTGTGAAGTTGATGGGTAGGTTGAATGACAGGCATTCATTGTGTGTGTGTGTGTGTTTGTAGCCCGATGAGAGTTCCTTAGACTTCTCCTCCTGTATACTGAGGCACGGCATTAAGAATGCGAAGGAGCTGGCATGTGGAGTCTGTCTACTCAACGTGGACTCTCGCAGCAAGGTCTGTATCTGCATAACATAGTAACATGCACAACACACGTTACGCATTTTAATTTTGGCTTCACACTGATATTCATTAGTGTGCAAAGGATCATGTATTCAAGGAATAGTTCTTCCAAAGGCATACAACTCCCAGTAGTTCTCCCATGTAGTTCCACATTTGTGCTTTTTTCTGTGAAGTACAAAAGGAAATTTTTACAGTATGTGTTTACAGTATGTTAGTCCTATTGTTGAGTTAGTAGCTATAACCCAAGTGACTATGAACTATTGTTTTTGTAACAGGAGCCACGTAATTTATCAAATATCAATTTGTAAATGAAAAATTATAAACTTTAAACTATAATTAAACTAATGTTAATTTTCATATGTTTCTCTCCCCTTGAAAAAAACCCACATCTCTTCTGTTTCACTGATTTGCCGTCTTACAGAAGACAGAAGAAAACACTTTTGGATGGCTGTTTAAAAGAGTAGAATTCTCTCAACTGCCTCAAAACAATTTTCAGAGTGTCGCGGGGGTCAGGCAGGCAAACGCTCCCCTGTTGTGCTGCCAAAATGACCAGAACTCACCTCACGCCACTTGTCTCCATTCAGACTGCCAAAAACAGCATGTGACATGCTGTGACTCACACATCTGAATTTACAGGCGCTCAATCAAGGCCGTTCTCTTTTTCATGTGGCTAATTCTCTTTCTTAGCTCCTGTTTCCTCATTGTCTCCATAGACATTTGGCTCATGTTGAGCTAACCTTGAGTGGTATTTACCAAGTACATTAGTCAACTAGTAAATTTAGTCTAGTTAACTGTGCAGAGCATTTAGGCGCTCATGCCCAAAAAGCATTGTGAGGGATTTGTCATTTTGGCATCACAGGGTGACAGGAAAATGTACAAGGTGCACAGGAATTAGATATTAAAGGGACTGTTGACCCATAAATGAAATTTCTGTTATCTACTCATCCTCCAATCAAAACTATTGTTTTTCTTTGTAACAAAATCAATGTTTTCTTTTACATGGAACGTGAAAGGTTTAGCAGAATGTCCTAGCTGCTGTTTTCACAGTAAATCAGTTTAGATGTTGTAAATGTTTAAAAAGGACTAAGGAAAAAACACACTAGAAAATATAATAAAAGTGAACTATAAGACACAGGATGTCATGACAGTTATGCGCCTAGAGCAAGCATGCTTGAATGATAGGTAAAATTTCAGTCTACACAAACCTAAGTTGTGTAGTTTGGAATAAAGCCCTAGTTCTAAATTAAAAAGTATTTCTAAAGTAATATGCATTAGGATTTTTTTCACAATAATTTTTCAAATTATTATTCAAGTAAACAGCAACAAAGACCAAAAACATGCTTTTTGTGTTTTTTTTAAACACTTATTTGAGCGTTTGAAAGCCGCCAGCTGTCAGTCAGCCAGACAGTACACAGTTCTCAGATTGTGAGGTGGTACACGTACTAGCTGTTCTGTGGAAAGAGTTTAGAATCGCTACATTGGCATCTAACCACTTTTAAGCAACATGAGGGTGAGTAAATTATAGCAGAATGTTCATTTATGAGTGAACTGTTGCTTTAACTTCTGTTTAGAACCATTGAATCCTGCAAAGGGTACAAATGTCTTTATTATTCACACCCACTCGATCATTAAGATTTCTCCTTTTACTGACTCCCTAAATCTCTACTGGCATTAATGGTCAAGGCTTGCTGATGTAATAGGGGGGTAAACATTGCTTGTAGTGCTCTAGATAGAATCAGGGAGGGAGGGGCACAGAACAGCATCATGGGATGGATGTCGGAGGAGCAGATGCAGCCATCAGTCACAGAAACCAAAAACACAGGTGCTAAAAGATCCACTGAACAAATCCAGACTGCTGCAGATTAATAGAGTCGTTCCATCTGCTCCTGACATTCCATTAATATCCATTTTTTTAATTGCGTTTTACGTTACGTTTTTGGAGGACCGGGAATGCCATTACTGTCGGGGTGGGTAATAAAATCAGAGTTTTGAAGACACACTTTTAAGTTGACTAGAACATCAGAGCTGAGATGATTGTAAAGCGTATGAAAGGATAGCATGTTTGGGGCTGCTGTGTGTTGGGCCACAAGTGGAGGTTTTAACTTGCGTGTGCATGACTAGCTCTTGCTAATAGGAATGGGCAACAGTTTATTAACAGGTGTCTTTCTAATATATTGTCTTTAACATTTCTCTGACATTATATAACGTATTAAAACACACTAAATGTGTATATAACATCTGTCTGTGTCTCTCTGTCTGTCTGTAGAATAAGGTAGAATTTAGGTAGAAGGTTAGTGTAAGGTTAATGTATATGTAATTTCTTTCTTTACCTTATACCAAACAGAACTTTGCTGCAGAATATGTCTCATAATGTGGAAATTGTAGTTACATGGTTGTGTTTGTATTTTCAATGTTGCCCTTTCCTGAACTAGGGCTGTGTTACAATAGTTTGCATTTCCTGAATGGCCACTTCTTCCACTGCTGGGTCTCTGGTGCTGGTAGTTTTGCTCACTTGAATAACCCTCGTGCTGACACTGTTTATGCTGTTTACAGGCACAGACAAAAGACACTTGCTCCAAATTAAGAGTAAATATTCTGTGCCTTTCTAAAACCCTCACTTAGCTACAGACATAGTTTCCAGTACCACACAGGTTTTCAAACCCTTGAAATTCTGTCATGGCAAGTGTTGTCATTTTTGCAGGTAGGACGCACACTGTTGGCAATCAGATAGTAATTAACCTTTTCACTAACTTAACAAGGTCAGTTGAATTAGTCTGACCTTTATAGCGGCTGTGAGCCACCTGTTCGGCTGTATCAGACTTCACGAGAGGAGAGACACAGACCGCCCAACCTGCAGCTAACATCTTACACACACACACATACACACTACATTACAGATTCATCACACAGCATTGTTTACGTCTGCTCGGCTGTGTGCTAATTGCACATGATCTTTGTGTAACCGCTGGCGATGAAGGACAGACAGGAAATAAGACGAATGTGAGAGACGGACAAATTGGTGATTAGGACCAGGGTGTAGTCTGGGCTAATTTGTAGTTATTGATGGGCTAGTTGTAGTTACTGATGAAAATACATTATAACTGAGAAAAGTGTTTGATCTTTTATTCTTGTGTTTATTAGTTGGTAGTTAATTTTAACTTTGGCAACAGGATTGAATGTTAAATAAAACTGAATTATTTTAATTGATATAGTTACTAATGCAGAAACGCAGTAGCTACTCACTGAGTTTTAATAAAAATTTTAATTCAAATTTCCTATTGGATGAGTGACATGAAACAGGTGATGAAATTCCATTAATCCACCTGTATTCACATATTGTATATTCATGCACCAAGCTTGTCTTAATGCTTTCGTATCTTATCTAACATTCTAAACTTGCCTAAAGTGGCTCTAAAGTATTAATGCAACACTGTGAAAATAGGATAACTGTGTTGTCACAGTCATACAGCTTTGAGTTTTATGGACAGAGCAAAGATTGTTTGGTGAAGTAAATGCTGTATCCGTGCCCTCATGCGTGCGTGTTGGTAGTGTCAGCGTGGGAGGAATTTATTGGCCATGTGACTAATTTCCCTTCAGGAATCAGCTTCCTGTTTTTCCATAGGAAAAGAAGCTTAACTACTTAACATCCACATCATCATCATCGCATGCAGGACCGCAGCTGCGTCTTTCGAGACGGACGCATTTCCTCGCTTGGTGAACTTGGCAGCATATTAAGCCAAGTTCATCAAGTTCTAGTTTCGCTTTGCTATATATAGACAGCATGTGGGACGATTGCACACGTCTTTTTCTTATATTGATCCTACAAATTATGTCAACGCTGTATTGAGCTCTTGTCTTGTTTATAGAGTGTGAAGATATGCTGCACTGAAGTCTGCTGTGGCTGGTTAAATGCCCTGTCTAACTTGTTTTACAGACAGGTTTCGGTGCTGTACCTGTTCTACAAGTTGGTTTTTGATGTAGATTGTGCCGATTTGTTAAAGGAATGTTGTGCGTTTGCAACAAGTTGAGCTCTGTTGGCAGTAACTTACAAATTTGCAGTGAAAACTTGCAAGCTTTACATTGGAAGTCTATCAGATGCATTTAAAGTCTTTAAAAACAGAAATGTTCTTTTTTAAATGTATAATTAATAAAAATAATATAATTATGCCGTTTTCTTTTAGTGGTAGTACTGCAGTTTTGGGCAAACCGTAATTCTGAAGTTACTGTGATACTGAAGTCCCTTGGGCAAAAATCCCTATACAATTTACTGTTCTCACATGTATTATGCAGAAATTACCCTATTGTCAGCTGAATGGTTCCATGACAGGAGTTTAAAAATTGAAAATTGGATGTGTGATTGGGTTTCATTGTGCATTGAAACATTTAATTCAGTGCAGTGTCTTGCCCTGTCAGCTTCTATTGTAAGTGCATTACTGTAAACGTTATTTTACTGTAAACTACATTACAGTATTTACAGCATTGATGGCTTTCAAACAATTTAAACTGAACCCTGATCGTTCCTGTACAAACAACTTAAACTCAATCCCAGTAGTTCCTAAGTCATCTTTCATGTACCTGTAGTTGTGTCATTTTATCTAGTGTGAACTTATTTTTCTCATTTTTTCTTATATTAATCCTCGGCAGGCCTTCAACTCGGAGACGGACAACTTTAAACTCACGTACGGAGGGCACCAGTACCACGCCAGCTGCGCTAATTTCTGGATTAACTGCGTGGAACCCAAACCGCCAGGTCTAATTTTGCCAGACCTGCTCTAGAACCCCACTGCTGTGGGGAAGCAACAGAACCAGGCCCATTGCCGAACCCTGAGCCACTGCTATAAGGATTCATTTAAGGGAGTCATTCAGAATTCTGTTACATTGTTTATTGCTGTTTGCCTTGGAAGCGGTACAGCTCTTGCAACTTGGGAATTTGGGTCTAAGATCTGCCGTTTTCTGTAGAAACATTAACTAATTACAGTGTACATCACTGAGAAATAATTTAAATACTGTACATGGATAAAAATATGTTGGATCTGATATGACTGTTATTTTGGATATATTTGTGTCTGGCTGGATTTGATTATTTGTTGTTGATTTATCTACTATAGATGGTAAATACTGCTACTGAGTTGTTCTGCCAGTTACTAAAATCAAACTTACTGTTTTTATGCAATATTAAATCCATGAACAATAAATATGTGCCAGTTTTTGTTGTGCATTCAGTTTTTTAAAGCATGACAACCATGATGTCACAAAATCAAAACTGAACCATTGATCAGAACTATCAGTTTTTGCCTGAGTTTTACCTGTATGGTAAACTGCCTTTAATGGGTGCCATTGTTTTGTAGTGTCCATTCAGCTATATGGTATTTCTACTATAACAATGCATTGCCAGTATATTTTAAACTTATTGTAAACCTAAGCTGTTGTTCTTTTGTTTGGTTCTTGTAATACGACCGGCTGGGGACAGCACTTACCTCACACTGACTCAGCGCTAATAGCCACTCCTCACAGCAACATTACCTTGGTGATGGTTACCAAGGATACAAGGATTTGAATGTGTAAAATTGTCATACAGAGGACATCAAGCGTGTCCCTGTCTGTGCGTACAGACAATACGGAATACATTCTTTGCAATCACCCAGTTACCTCATTTTTGACTGGTGACCCTGTATTTTACCCTGTAGCTCAAGCATTCCTTTAACTTCAATAGCCAAGTTGTTTTAAGTGTGATTTGTAGTTTAACCAGTTTCTGTATTTAAGGTGGTCTTGACAAGCTGTTTGCCATTAGCACAGTTGGCTGGGTTGTTTTTGTAGAGGATGATAATAATAATAATCTTTATCTAGCTTGTCATCACTGTACAACAGGGATGTGATTTATGATCGTTGTTTTGTGTTATTCCAGACTGTTCTACAAACAACTGGATATTTCAAATGGACGTTTTAGGGGAATTAAAAACAATTATTACCAGTTTTCAATTTCTTTAAACATCATCCTGTCCATTAGTGGTAATGCAACATTGTTTATACAGTTTATACTGTAAATAAACTGTATCAACTGTATCATAACATTACAAAACATTTCTAGAAAATCAAAGAATTTTATATTGAGCCTGAAAAAAGTAAACAAGCACCACAACGTTAAAATATTTCATCCTTTATTTGAACACACTAACTCTGGACACATCTACATTAATTTCTACTGTATATATTTTTTAACATGAATTTCAAATATGAATGTTTTTAATTCTATGTGCCTATGATGAAACTGTCACCTGGTTAAAATAACTGCTTTGCTGCATAAATTATTTTAGAGAAACATCCAAAATAATGATTTAATTTGCATTTTAAAACTTTACAAATGCTGAAATGTCTTTTTGAGATGCTGCTGTTGTATAGACTGGCACTGTCCTTTATAGATAGATTTCTCTTGTTACATCCAATAAAATAATTTCAATATACACAATTAGTTTACAAATCTGTTAAACTGGCTATGTTGCAAGGTGTTAAACAGTTTTGCGGTTCTCCTAACTATCTTTTAAAACTATCTGTTTATCTTAGTAATTTTATGTCTGCATTGCTATAATACATGTTGGAATACAATTATATATATTTATATTTGTTTTAAATGCTACTTTTGTAATTAAGAGCAGACTGCTGTCTTTCAATATAGATAACAGCAATATTGGAGCTACTACAGCACAATATTACATTGGGGTAATTGTGAATAACAGTGAGTTCCTGATTTTCAGCACCACATTTGGTTTCTGAAGTGCTCATAAAAACCACCATCACTTTAAAGATTCAACATCATCATCATTTTTAGAATGGCCCATGACTTACAACCAGTCCTGACCTACAACCATGTGGACACAAGTTTACATCTTCCCTCTTTACAACGGATATGAACATTCACCATCCCACTTAATTTTCTGACAACATGCAGGGAACATATCATGAGAGGCCAGAAGACGACGGGAGCCAAAGATCATTCATCAGACCTGTTGATTCCCCCTCTACGCCCAAACCCTTCCTCACAAGCCCCAGTAAGGTGCCAGGTTTCTGCGGTCCCTCTCGTACACATCGGGTATGACCCCGTATGGCGTCTGGATCATTTTCACTGAGTTCCTGCCAAACAGTTTCCTCTCATACTCAATGAGTTGACGCCAGAACCCTCCATTAGGACGAATAACTGGTCGCCGGGCTTTGACCCAGGCGTGGGCCTCAGCAAGGGAAACCCTGTGGTACTTCATGAGGTAGGCCAAGCAGAGCGAGGCGGAGCGGCTGACGCCTGCTGCGCAATGCACCAGAACGGCTCCCCGTTTGCGGCCCACGCTGTGGATCTTATCTGCCACACTGTCAAAATAAAGCGAGATTGGAGAATGAGGCATGTCGGCCAATGGTACCTTCACATACTCCATGTGTGGCCAGTTAAAGTTGGGCAGCTCAATTGTGGCGTTCACCACGCAGGTTATTCCCTTGGACAGGAGGAGACTGCGGTTGGAGGCGACATTCCCACGGCCTAGAAACAGAGAAGGGGTGATCTGAGCGATGCCCCCCAACAGGCTGCTGCTTTCAGGCACCAGCCGGGGAACAGTGGTGGGTACCACTGAGCTGCGGTGATGTTGGTGATGGTGGTGATGATGGTGGTGATCTGGGTGGTGGAAAAAACCCTGGCTTCTGGAACCCATAGAGGAGCGGAGGCAGGAGACAGAGAAATAGAAACCTTGAGGAGGAGCCAGGATGTCTTTCAGTTCTCCTTAGTCATCTTGAAGTGGCTGATGATTTCACGCAGACCATCTGATGTCTAGAATAAACCAAGACATATACAAGTCAGGCAGTTATTTAGCAGATGCTATTAATTTATATACACAATTTTCAATAGACTTTACATTACAGAGGCAACATATATAAACTTACATTGTATTAAACTGCCACCACACAAAATGTTCTGGTTACTGGTCTAGTGCTGCATCCTAAACTGCTCATTTGTTCACTCATTCACTATTCCCTATAAAGCAAATGGCATGTAAGTCTAATATACAGGGAAACTGTGAACAAATATGAGGGAGCGATTTTGAACTGTGACGTAAGATATCATGCATTGGAGTGTACATTTGCAGATTTTTTTTGTCATAAACATTTTGCTTATTCTGTGGTGGATTATATTGTTTAAAGTACAATTTGTTGTCTGTCAGATTTGTTGTGTTTATTGTATGTTGATAATACCAAACAACTGCTTGTCGTGTTTATTTTCTACATTTAATAAAAATAAACTACAGTCTGTCACATTTGTTCAATCTGTATATTAAAAAAACATATATAAATAACAAAATAGCTGTCAACAAGAACAAACACAAGTTTATAAACATTTCCAGCGTGTTTACTATCAAAGCACAGCTCACATTGGAACATGGGAAATAATGGGTGTGTACATCAGATGTACACTCAAAATAGTGCATTCTGGGTAAAAAGTACAGAAAAAGAGCTGTTTACTTGCGCCACAATTCATTTCGGAAATTGGGGCAACAATACAAAATGGCCGACCCTATACTATAGGAAATTAGGGTGATTTCAGTTAGAGCGTAGGTCTTTATCTATTATGGCAACAAATGTGCCTATTAAAATCCAGTGAGATGCTTTACAACAGTTAATAACTCTAAGGCTTCTCCTTGATAAAAAAAAGCAGCATTAGCATGGGTGAATGGTGGTTTAATGAAGTTAATTACTGTATGTACCCAGCAGATGTGGCCTGCTGTCAGACTCGTCCCTTGAGCTGTTCATGAGAGTGTGAGGGCCATGTGGAGCAAGTGTTTACTGGAGCCTGGAGGATCCTTATTAATTAAACCAGGAACACTGCTTATAAACACACAAGTAAATAAACCATGTGTGACAAGGCTTTGAACAAAAAGTGCTTCATTTTTAAAAAAAAAAACTCGTTTTGCTCTGTTATCGTTTGTTTAATTTTATAATGGGAATGGGTTAAAATCCGAAAACGCTCTGCTTTCGATATAATGTGTCTTGGTTTGTTCGCACCCGGTCAGCTAAGATGTTTAAAAGGTGACATTGCAAAAGTTAGCAATACAAACAAAATAGCCTACAGCACCTCTAAAAGCCACATTTCACATCCACACATTTTAGGAATCTATACAATGACTTATGTGTTATTGTGTTTCGAGTTGAGTGCAAAGTTTCATGATTGAATAAATGCTTTGTGAGTAAAGCACACAGCTTTGCTCTGGAGCTCCAGGGGATACCTATACGTTCTCAGGTAACACTCAGGTAACACTCACTCAGCCTTCTGTCCTGGCCCCTAGATGCCCCTGTGGATTCAGAGCCTGTTGAAATCTGCATTGGCCAATTACGCCGGGTCACTGGCTGGCATGAATAACAAATTGAATGTAAAGCATCTGTTTTTGCAGCCTGCATTTTATCTTTCACTGTGTTTTATGGTTTGAATGACATTCAGTGTGTTTTTTCTCATCATGCCTGAGGGTTTATATCATCCATTATTATTACAATCCAGGGGGCGCTGACCCTATTTAGCATGGCACAAATATCAAACCAAATGTGAATAAATATGAATTGCATCTGATGTCTGTGTAAACAGCATCTGTGATTCTTTGGCATCAAAATTGCACCTTTTGCATTGCTACAGCTGGCTTGATGCTGTGTAGCAACATGTGGCAGCCTCTGCTATCCCATCTATACTCTCACACAGACAGACCTTTAACTAATCCTGGTCAAATTGCCCACTTATAGTGGACAAGACTCTTTGTCTGACATGCAAAACAACCAATCACAGCGTGTTTTTTGCCCACTGTTTATGGGGCAGGCAACACAATAAGAGACTGATACACAAATTAATTTACAAAATACTATAACATTTTCTGCTCATGATTGTCTAGTTTTTAGTAGACAATCTAGTAAGGGCCTCATCAAAAATTTGATGAAATAAAATTATTCAATAAACTAAAAAAAAATCAATGAAATTGTGTTTGTTGGTCTGTTTCCAGGCTAACTAATGAAGACGCCTTATTATTCTGACAACATCAGCCAATCAGATTATAGTTAACCGAATCAAGTGTTGTCTAGATTTGTGTGCAATAGAAACCAGTCGTTCAGTGGGTAGACTGTGGGCGGTCTATGGGCAGACTGTGGGCGGTCCATGGGTGTGGCGTCTGAGGCAGAGACTACTCCATCTCTATCTTTCTCTGTTAAACCATTAATGCCCTTGCAAATGTTTAGACACTAGTAGAACAATACAAGTATTTTTGTATTGTATAATGTTCACAGGAGGGCCATCAATTTAAGATCCTGTCCTTGTGCTCGATAGCCTGTGTTTGCATTAATAAAACCCATCTACCCTAGTTCACGCTGACTGTTTCCCTGTGCCTTCCTCTACATGAATGAATAACAGCCTGCCTGCCATTCTCATGGGACTCTGATCGCAATAACATCTACAGTCTCGAACATCCTCTCTACCAGGGAACACAGCCTCTCTCTGGCTGTCACTCATTTTGCACACTGAAACTGTATCACTGGGTTTCCATGGATGTCTAGTTTGGCTCTCAATGAACTTTTTTTACAGCTTTTGTACCCGTTGACACAAGGGGCAGTCTGTGTCATTTTCATACTGTATTCTTTAGGAAACTGGTATAGCGCCCACCTGACTTACAGGGTTTGCTCAACCGATGTGAAAATTTACTTTTATGTCAGTCAAAACAGGCAGATTTTTCAAAGGTTTATCATTGTAATATCAGATTTGCTCTTATTGTATATTTTGGGAGCTTGACTTTGGGAGCTAAATTCTTAAATGGAAAAGAGGTGCGTATGGATTCTTCAAAGATGTTTATGTTCCATGAAAAAATAACACACAGTGTTGGAGCTACATTACAAGTGAGTAAATTTTAGACTATGGACTATTATAGACTACTATAAACTATTTTAAGGTAAACTGTTTCAAGTTTTAAAAGCATGCAGCTGAAAGATGAAAGCTTTGTAAGCCTCCTGTGGTGCCGTGGCCCGGTGACTGGATCAGAGGAGTTCTGAAATACCATGTGGATATATAACAACAGAGATGCACCTCAGCAACCCAAAGTGCTGATTGAGTCAAAGGTGTCACTGCTGACTATCACTTTCTGTGCAGAGCTATTTATACAAAGAGTGAGTGGAGGAGTGGGAAGAAAGGGAGAGAAAAAGGGGATCATATGAAAGAAACATTAAACATATGAAAGTAGTTCAGGCAAAAATGAAAGAAACATGAATCAAAGCAAAAATGAAACCATTTACTCACCCTCATGTTTTTCTAAACCTTCATGACTTTTTTTCAGAAAACAAAAAATGAGAATATTTAGCGCTGCTGGTATTGACATTTGAACCATTTTATTCATGTATTTCTACTGCAGATAAAGCCACCACAATCCCTCAAACCAGTAACCAAAAAACAACGTTTTACAGGTAGGCTAATTCCACTAGCCTTGGAACCAGCAACAATCGGATGTAAAGACAAGAAGGAAAGAAAAACACAGAGTCTTATACGACTGCTTTGTTTGAGGAACAAACTGGAGTTTAATTTTTTATTTACTGAAATGGTTGTTATTGAAATGTATTGCACTTACAAGTTTGTTTACAAGACAAAAAATGTCATTGTGTGTCAGTAACATCAGTTCTAAATGTACAAAATAACAAATGAATGACTGTGTCAAACTACCAAATAAACTGACTATAAAGTTTCACAATCCTGATTATTATGTTCAATTACTGTATGTTAAATAGCAGCATGAAGATTCCTCTAAATGTATTGCTTTCGCATACTGGTTTAGAATGACATATAGGTGTGAAAATTATGACAGATTTTTCATTTTTGCTGCACCATTCCCTGAAAGGCATATTATACAGACTGTTAGCTTAATATGTCTATCAGTCCTGTTTCTCATTAAAAATGCCTTCCAAAGGAAAAAGGGACAAATGCAACACACTCACAGTACATTTTAATATTTCACGGCTAATACCCCTGCCAATATCCAGACAACAGGGTGACTGTTAGTGAAATAATGTGGTCCTGGTACAATTTCATGACGGCAAATGGGATATTTATTAATGTTTAAACATATGGAAATTAGGCTGTAGGTAAATGTTGAAATTGACCCATGACAGATTTTTCATTCTCTGCTGAACTGTTCTCTGAAAGCCACAGGCCACATGCATATCATCAAAACACACTGCAGGTGTTTATGAAAAGCCAATGACAAAGCTAACAACACCCTGTCGCTTACCAGTAAATTAGAAGCAATCAATCAATCCTAAATAAATATCCAGGAACCAAGCAATTTATTTTGCTAGAGACACAGTAATTCACTTTCTCCACCTGTGGACTGGCGTGAACACATGTATTCTTGGCATGAAAGTAATGGGCTGCTTTTCCAGCCTCACACACACAGAGACTCATAATTCGTAGTGTGTATCAAGATCTGTCAACACCAGCACACATCAGACCCCGTGCTGCAGGTCTCAAATGCCAGCTCTCCTGCGTGTGGAAATTGTTCCAGAGTGATTCCACCTCCGCAAGCATTAATGGGAATGAGAGACACCCGCTGAGAAACTCGAGCCCCAAAATGGCAGCCCTTCTTCCACACCAAATGTGGTACACAGGAAACTGGACCCCAGTAGTGTTTACAATACTAGCTTAATCTTGTCAATAGTCACTATATGACTATACACACAATAATCATTAATGAATCAACAAGTGACTCTAACTGAAAGGATTCAATTGTGACTTTGCAAATGTAAACATTTATAAGATAAAGAAACACGACATATTAAACAGAATGTGTTCATCTTAATATATCTGGCAGTTCTGTTTCTTATTAAAAATGACTTACAAAGGAAAAAGAAACGAATGCAAAACTCGACTGCAAATTGTTTTATATTTTAATATGTCATGGCTGCTTCCCATGCTAATATCCAAGCAACAGAGGGACTATTAGTGATATGTATATATATATATATGTGGTCATGATATATATATATAAGTTCATGATGGCAAATGATGTATTTACTAATGTTTAAAAATATGTAGGTAGATTTTGTAATTAACACAAAGGGAAACTTCTGTTAAGCAGCAATGCTTATCTGAAATGCTTATCAGTTAATCTGGATTTGGAAAAGGCAAATATATACTTATTTGGTCAACAAAGCGGTTTATAACTGACCTAACTTCAGTAGTTACGTTTTTATTCAGGGAAAGTCTGGGAGACCTTAAGATATTTATTTAATGCAGCTCTGTGGAGTATATTTATTGATCGGTGGCTGTAAAACATATGTTATTAAAGAAAACTGGAAGAAACGTTACATGGTAACAGGTTGGTGATTGTGACTGAGCTGTAAATCTATATGGTCGCACGTTTGCTGCATTTAAGCGCCTCATTCATTCAGTCACGCAGCAACCTGTTCCGTATTTGTAAAGTATTTGGGATATTTAGCATTTGGTTCATACATAACGACTGGATCAAACGTTATAATATGATCTGCTACAAAACTGGATGATGACGAACCTGTTGGCTGCACAATTTTCAACAAATAAAATGTTTCGTTCAAACTCCCTTCATTTATGCGAACGTGCAAACAAACATGGAAACGCGGAAAATTACTACAACTGTTTTGCGCTTAATACGCGTGTTTGCGTTTGTTTTGGCGTTAAAATAAAGACTAAAAGCGCGTTTTTGTAGAGCTGTGTATGAGAATAAGACTTGTAAATACGCACAACTGTCAAGTAATAAAGACATAAAATAAGACCAAACACAATAAAAGCTGTTTTACTTTATGCGATTGTTCACGTCATCACGTCAACATCAGCGTGGACTTCTGTTTCATTACATTACTCGCGTTCCTCTAAATCCCCATTCAAACAATAGACAACTTACCTGGTTACTTCAAAACACTGAAGACAAACGTCGTCTGAAATCATAACACGATGGCATAATTTAATAGCAGCACCGAGCGAGGAAGGAAATATTCCCGGAATATTCCTTAAAATCAGGCAACTCCACGCGCTTTCCGTGATGGAGTCGAGCGCGCGCTCGTATCTATGGCGCGTGTGACAACAGGAAATTTTCTATGGGGGAAAACATACGCTGAGAAAGAGCAAAGGAGCGCCTCCCCCTCCAACATTACGAGCCAGTCCTCATTCTGACACATCACGATTCACGCGCATCTGCAGATATGAAAGACATCAACTACAACAAACATCATGTGCACGTAAACACGGTGCTTCTCCTTTATTTCATGAAATAAATTAAAGTTAAGTCAAAGCTTGTATTACAGTAACTGATAGAGTCTGAGTCTTGCCTCCAAATACTGTGTTTTGCAATGTTTTTATAAACTGGGAGACCAATGGGAGTGATTGTATCTGGTAATCAACAGCATGCTTTGTATTCATCTTCAAACATTCCTTTAATGTCAATCTGTTGGGAGCATTAAAGCGGCCCACCCGTGTGGGTGAGTTATAAATCCATGAGATGAAAAAGAGGCTACACCGTATATTGTCACAGTATATCAATCCAAATTAAACTGCAGCCTCATGTTAAACCCTTTTTATTTGTTTAACATAAGAGATTTGTAACTCTAATCTACCCTTTACAATCTCTGTATCATGAATATGTAACCCATAAAACCCTCAAAGATCCAGTTGCCTTGTTACTGAGCCGCTTCAACAATGTCACATCTTAAACACAAATGTCACGCTTAGTGAGGTCAACTGGAACCAGCACCAGGTAATATAATACAAATCTCCAGACTGTCACATTCCTTACAGGACCTCCAGTTAAATGGCTGCCTCAGAGGCGGACACAGAGCGGTACTGTTTAAAACTCCAGAAAAACTCCAGTGGCGTCAGAGACGGGAACAGTCTGTAAAGAGAGAGGACAAAGACCAGAAAACTCTGTGGCACACCTGATACTCCGTGCTGGCAAGAGAGCTCAAACCCAAGGGAGGGTCCATGTTTTACTGCTTTTCCTTGGAACAATACAGAGAGGGAAATGTTTGTTAAAGAACTCATTGTGTAAAAGATGATGCAGGAGACCTGTAATTTCATCTTTTAAGGACCCAATGAATTCAGGACTGGAGTGTTGTGGCCCTCAGTCCAGTTATAGTCTTTAAGGCCACGTATATTAAGGCCCCATGAATTTAGGATTAAGAGTATTGTATCTCAGTCTAGTTATTTTAGCTTCAAGGCCACCTATATGAAAGTGCACTTAATAGACTTAATCAGGTTAATAAACTTTCAGTAATAACTAACTACATGCATTTAAGATTTACAGTGTTCCTTAAAACATTGTTGACTCATGTTGCACACAGAGGTGTGGTATTATAAAATACTTGCTAGATTAATAAAATCCTGGCCCTGAAAAATTCCTGGCGAGTGTTATCTGTGTTATCACTCCCATGCAGTTCCCTCAGATAGCAAATACACTCCCAGAAACTTTATATGAGCACCAAACAGAATTGCAAACATAATGACACAAATAAATATGAGTAGATATGGTTTGTACAAACTGTGCAATACTATTGTTTTTCAAACCCTATGACATCTAGAATTCTCAGTGACAGATAAATTGGCTGTTACCACACACACAAAAAATATAATTGATGGGTTATTTTAAGAAGCCAAATACCAATACATGCTGATCATTGTTCATGCTGAACTATCAGCTGTAGAGAATTTAAATGAGACTGAAATACTGGGTGAGTCACAGGCAGACACCAGTGAGACAGTGAGTGTTAATGTTTCCACCGGTTGCATGGAGGCATCTGCAAAATTTAGTGACACTGTCAAGGAAACAAGCAATAATCTGATCTAAATAAAGCTGCTCAGAGCTGTGCTCAACCAGCAGAAAGCATAGCTATGAGCTTCAGACACTTCCAGTGAAAATCAGGGGGTCTGTGACACGTCCTCAAGTTCATGAGAAATTGGATGCACAGTAGTTCAGAAGCCTCGCTGTTACAGAGACAATGGCAACTCATCACTTCTGTATTGAGGCCAATATCTAATTAAATCATTGGAGAAGAATTTCGAACATGGCAGCTAACCCATTTCTCTGCCCTGTGTGAGAGCTGGAACAGAAAAAGACGTGGCCTGCCAGACAGAGGTCTAGAGTGTCCAGACTCTCCAGAGAGAAACTTTCAGGCAGGGGACTCATAAGATCAGGTTTGGCCTCACCACATAAAGTAATATTAGAGACATCTAGCCTACAACCAGCCGGGTCCAATGCTTATACTAGAGAAAACGTTTTCAGAACGTTGACTTATGTTCTCAAAACATTGACTAACATTCCCTAAACGTTCTTTAGAATATTTTAGAATATTGTTAGTTTTTAACATATAAAAATGTTATTTAGTTGTTAGTGGAATGTTTTAAAAACATTAGTATTTTTAAAAATACTAATACTAATGTTTTAAAAACATTATTCAAACAGTATTAAAAAGTGTGAATAATGTAAATGCCCAGTGAAAAAACTGGGCATTTAGAACATTCATTAAACATTCAAAATAACATTTGTAATGCTTTTGTAACCTAATGGAAAGGTTAGGGAAACGTTTCCACAAACAATAGTTAGTAGGCAGTCTGTCACTTGCTACCCAAACAATTTCTATCTGGTCCCCAAAACCACATCACTATATAAACCTACAGTTTATGGTAGCATTATAACACCATGAGTCTATGCTCATAATACTTCATAAATACAGAACTGCTCGAATTCAATGAATTCTACCAGAACTGGATTAACAATGAATAGGGATGAAACCTATTTTGGGCTAATGACGCAATTCCTCCCTCACAGAGAGCTTCTAAATGCAATCCAGGGCCTGATCCCAGGGCACCTGCGTCTCTCCAGCTGTGATCAGTGGGATCAGAATTCCTACTGCTGACACGAGCATTAGTGTGTCAGACAGCCTTTAGCTACAGCTGTCTCTGTGTGTCACACCTCCACTCCACATATGGAATTATCAAACGGGTGAGCAGAGACACAAACGCAAGGCTAACATTAACCGGTTCGTCAAACGCAGTCTGTGGGTGCTAAAGTGTGCTGCGCTAAGCGCTAAGAGCAACAAGTGCCCAGTTGTTGTTGATAAGCACACATTGTAATGAATAAAAACAGGAACAATCTGAATGGAACGGAGATTAAAGCGCTTGTTCTCTGTGTATAAAAATGACCTGGCAGTCAGAAATGCATTGAACTGTGTTAAAGAGAACGAGAGCTGCCTGGCTTCATCATGACTCTACAACCAAGCAGATAAGCAACAGTTTATGTGTGTCTCCGGTCTCTATTTGGTCATCCTCTGAAGAGCGAGTCCGTTTTCTGCCTGTAGATATAGAAAGCCAAAGACCTGGTTGCCAAGGAAACATCGTGTGTTGACAACAGAAGACGGTTTATGTTTGTGCTAATCACTGCCTTGCAGTGGTTTCCAATGTCACAGAAGCTCCTTTAAAAGTCAACATGAAGTCAAAACCAAGCCTATTTACTTTCTAAATACAAGATTTACATTCAAATGTTATTAAAACACATCTGTTCTGCATACACTTGACCAATTTTGACTTACTGTTTAATTTCATTGTTAACCAACTGTCCAACTCTGTTCCTAAAGGCAAATGTTAAATGCCAACTCATTTGCAAGTGGCTTTGGATAAAAACGGCTGCTAAATGAATAAATGTAAATGTAGTTCTTTCTATGAATAGTTAATCAGTTTTTACTAACGAATAGAAATTGTTTTCATAATCCTAAATTAAATTGAATAAATCCTGCCTATTTTATCTTTGGACTATCATGTTCCACATCAGATTAAAATCAAAATGGTGTTTGTAATTGGTTTTTGTGGGTAATTAACCAGAAATTGAATGTCATACCTCACTATTCACAGCCACACGTTTTTAAAAAAGTCACGTGTTAAGCTCCATAATGAACAGTTTGTTATTTTTTTGAGTGAAGGCAAATAAGGTTCTGTAGCATTTTCAACCTAGGGCTCCATAAAAATGAGACAATTAGGAACTGGTGGAAAGGAACATTATAACAACATGTTTTTAGTCTGAGAAAACCCAGTTAACTTAGTTACAGCTGGTAGACCCCACTGACTAGACAGAAAGACACCCAGCTGTCTGAACACAGTCTGAATAGGTTACCCAACCTACAGTACATCTTCTGTAAGCTGTTATGAGTTTTTTGTCCAGCAGTGAGCTGAAATAACACACCAGTGTTCAAAAGCAAAGACGACGGTGTATTTTTTACACTAAAGCAGCTCAGCAACCCCATTGAGAAAGAAAATTAAGAACAATAATCAATCACATTGTTTTTAAAACACCTACAATCGTGAAGGACTTTTATAACCCCTCCGTGATGAATGCAGATGTGTCACAGACACTCAACAAGCTGAGAAAAAAACACAGCCAACACAGAATAATCTGCTCTTACATTTAAATGGAAAATAGGGTCATAAGGTTATTACACATCCTTATGGCGCATAAGAAACATCATGTTGGAAGTGTGGAGAGGAACAGGGGAATGGAGACAGTAGGTATCAGATCTCATTTAAAGGCAGGCGGTCTGGTATGATGAGACAGGGCAGATGATGGGGAACAGGCATGCAACAGCCGATCAGCCGCCCACACAGAGCGCTGACACCAGAATCCTGCATATCTTTCCGCACTGTTGCCAGTCAGCGGATGCTCTTGTACTTCTGCCTAGAACGTCTTTTATCTAAGTACATTTTAAAAACAAACTTTATTCGCAATTCGGTTTGCAATGCTTAATATACAGTATGATATTTGTAGCCTCCATATTGGTAGTAGAGCAATATTGTCCAAATGCTTATTGGTGTAGCTGAAACGGCTAAACTTGTTAATAGGCACAGATCTCAAAATCAATATTGGCCATTTAAAAACAATACTGATTGGACGCTACAGTTGTTGTGACTGTATGCAACACACGTTGAAACAGGACAGCTCTTGAAGTAGCGCCACAAGCTATCACAGCAGCCTAGCCGGTTTTCAATTTTTCATTTCATCTTTCTGATCTGTAGGCCATCCAAACCTCTTCAACAAGATCAAGCTCTGTGCTCTGAGCCGGAACATTTACACAGAAAAATAAATCTGGACACAGACACGAACAACCTGTTGTGACAAAACCTGCCACCGCACGGAAAGCACACGGAGTGGGAAAAACAAACAAAAGGCTGTCGCGATGCTTTTTCCAAGAACACGAAGAACAGTTCCGATTCATAAACCAAATAACGTGAGAGGGAGCGCTACACAGACACATCACCTACAGGAATACGGATGCAAATAAAGCATCGATTCCAAACTCAAGGTCTTATAGACTTCAAACAGGCCTTTATTTCTCCATGGTGATTCTGCTCATTTAGGCAGCGCGGTATCATCAAAGGTGGGATCTGACGCGCTAATCAGGTTGCTAAGATGTGCTGACGTAGCGCTACGCTGTTAAAATAAGCTGCTGACGTCTGCGTGCCGTAAGGCGGCTAGCGTTAGTCACAGGCCCCGCGTGACACACCAGAGCGTGACTGTAGTAGATTTCACACTCTGTTTGTGATGTAAATTCCTTCACATGAAATTTGCCAGGACAGACTTCACATTAAACTAACCGCACACAAGTTTTAAAGAACAGGTTTCTGTTCCAAAATTCATATTAGCTCTTCCACAACAAGCTCTGAAGATGCAGGAGGTAAATCTCACAAGACCTGACAGAATTTGGGGAGGGTGTTATCTCGAATCACTACAGAAACACAGGAAATGACACTGATGTAAACAAAGCCTGTGTTTGGGAGGGAAAAAGTTGTGCATTGTGACATTACCGAGCACACATTCCATCAAATTGCTCATTACCGTAATGCATAAAGACAATTACAGTCACTCTCATTACATTCAAAGATGACTCTCATTACAATCTCATTAGTGTTTCACAGCGTTTGTATTACAGTAAAATCAGCAAAAAGGCAGGGCTCAAATGCAACAATACAACAAATGACATACCTAACTTATGTTTTTGTTTTGCATTATAATGATAACCTGGGAATGGGACAGGTAATTGATGTGCTTAATCCTAAAACAGACTTAAGTTTTATATACTTAAATGTTTTCTTTTAGAGAGAAATGGAATTTTAGCTTTGTGAAAATAATCCAAAACTTTTAACAGAGTTTAAACACTAAACTACAAATTCAGAAACACAAAATAAAAACACTGTGTAACACTTTACAATACGGTTCTATTTGTTAACATTGGATACTGCATTAGCTAACATGAACTAACAATAAGCAATAATATATTTATACATATTTATCATAATGTCATTTAATGCACCTATAATGGTGCATTACTTTTGTGTTAGTTTAGTGTGAATTAACTAATGTTAACAGATACAACTTTGGATTTATGTATTAGTAACTGATTAACTTTAAGACTAATGCGTCATTGTTAGTTGTTAAGTAATATTAACAAACAGAACCTTATTGTAATGCATCAGCAACGTTTTTAATGTTTTAACAGCGGTGTGTAATTGCATTATTCTTTGCACAAAATGCTTCAGTCTTGGTACACAGCACAGAAAAACAGATACAGTACCGAACACAAGCTTTGAAGAAGCACCAGTCTTATACTAACAGACAGGTTCTCTACATGGAACAAAAATACATCTACAAGTTCTCTACAAGTAGCTCACTTAAAAATCCTATTCATCAATCATTGCTCATTCTTCGCATTTTTCTCTGCATGTCCTTGCAGCAGTTCACTCACAGTTAAGCCTTATTGATGTAGCCCTCTTTGATAAGAAAATCATAGATTTTGCGTGTTTTGTTGACATCTATCTTGATGAGCGATCGGGCCTGCGCCAACCGCAGACCTCCCTGTCTTCTGCATTCGTTGAGCAGGGCCTGTTTGTACTCCAGATACGCCCCAGGCACCAGACGAACCACCTGACATAACTGAGGAAGATGATGAGAGAATAATTTAGGATCCGTTATGTCACATCAATGAGGCAGATGTCTTCAAAATGAGCTCAGGCTAGGGATAAAATTGTGTTTGCCAAACCTCTTTCTCTCTCTCGTTAAGCTTTTCTGTGCCAGGCAATCCTGTTAGGTTAAGAGGAGGTGCGCTTCTTCTGCCTGTGGGTGAGGGGAACAAGATTGAGAGTAACTAATGTATTAATGTATGAATAACCTGCCATTGGTTGAATAGACAGAAAGACAGCCCTGAACTCAAACTTGCTGGTCGGGATGCGCAGACAAACAAAGCATCTGCAGTGTCCTAATTGTTTACTTTTATATTTTAATTTAAAACAACACAAAATAAATTCTCAAAAAAAATTACGCCAAATAATAAAACTAATGAGCCATAACAGACGCATGAAGAAATATGAAACTGACCCATTCACAGGTTTGTATATACTGGCTATTTTGCAAAATGAAACATTTCTGATTAAATCAGATTTTAGAATCAAAGCAATTTTTCTTACATTTTGGACACAGATAAACAAATGTGAATACAGCAAAAAGTGTCAAAATTGGAAAACAGTTTAAAATGCACATCTTTATAAAAATATGTGTTAAACATGATGCAATTATTTTGCTAATATCAGTTTAATGAGGTATATTCACTACAACTCAGGCCTCGTAGTATCAAACATTTAAATGGTCTAGTTGTGCAGTGAGGCTTTACGAAACAACACAGGAAAGACAAAACGGTGCAGCACGTACTAGACAGAAACCCAGCAAAGAGAAATGTGTATTTACAGCAGTGTATCTCAGAGAACAGATTACTGTGCCGGAGCCTGAGGCAACACGGCTGAAACAAACATCACAAAGATTGAAAACACAGGCTGAGCAGAAAACGGCGGACAGTGACAAACTGTGTAAATAAGCAGAACTGTACCTGAGGTAGTGATGGTGGTCACCACAGGGGGGATTCCAGCATCACTGTCACAGAGAAACACAGTCAGTCCACAGCAAAACATTACCACACAGTTGCCTCAACTGCTAACTGTCTCTTGGGGTTTACGGCAAAAATACAGAGGAACCTTAAATCGTCGGTCACTTGTAATTCTTCTATTTTTTGCTGAACAGCTATGCTGAATTGTTGGCTGCTACAAAAATACAAACATTGTGACAACGCAGATACCAACAAGTTGTTTGAAAAATAATTCAATGTGAAGCAATAGATAAAATAAAAAGCTCATGCTAAATTTTGCATATGATATCAATAAAACTGCAGCTCAAGGCAAACTAGATTTGCTTTGATCTACGCAATGCATTTTGGGATTGCTATCTTCACAAAGGCCCAAAGGATAGATCTTAGAAAAGAACAGCATTAAAATTGTGCTTATGATGCCTGTATAATAAAAACATTGCTGTCTAGGCCAGCAGCTCTCTAGGTTTAAAGCTAGTATTTGCAAAACGTCTGAACTGCGCTGTATCAACAGAAGCACACAGTTTACATGAGGTTTGATTTAGCAGTGAGGAAGAAGATGATGAAGAGCTTACATGGCAGCCTGTTTGTGCAGCCACTGTTGACACGCACGGGTGTCATGAATGTACTGGAGGACGTCACACAGCATGTTTCGCTTCCTGCGCTCATCCTCTCGCATGCGCTTCACACGCTCGTACACTTTAGCACCTGCGGCAAAGACAACAGGTCTCAGGTCGGGTATTAAACGCTCTATATGCGACACTTCCAAAAGTGGACAGGTTAATATGGACCATTTGGTCAAATTAATTCAAGTTGGCAGAAAATATGAACCTGGCTTGCTTGATCTACATTTATCTACATTTTATATGTATTCATTTGGCAGATGCTTTAATCCAAAGCGACTTACTGTAAATTTAAGGTATACATTTTTATCAGTAATTGTGTTCCCTGGGATTGAACCTACAACCTTTGCGCTGCTAATGCAATACCCCACCAGATGAGCTACAATAACACTAACACTAGGTTATTTCCCATGATGCATTTGTGGGTGTGGGTGCATCTCGCTCTGGTCTTACCGCAGAAGGACTGAATTCCCTCTCTCCTGTATTCTTGCAGTCTGCGAATCTCCCTCCTTAGCTCAAACTCCACTGTGAACCAATGCCAAAAATTTTAAAAGAATAGATAGAACCGTGAACTTTCCACCCCTGGCTGAGTTAAACACCTTGGGTGGACTGACAGAACTGTAAGTGGAACTGTCTTCTATATTGTTTCTATAGCATAAGAACAGGGCCTGACTGATCTTGAGTCAGTCAAAAATAGCCTCAGACCTAAAGACCCAGAATCAGGACATTCTATATAAAATTTGTTGGCAATACGTGGTTTAAATACTCACATGCATGGCTCTCTATAAACTTGTCGTGCTCTGTGGGCCCCACCACCCGGGCAAAGCGTCGCATGACATCATAGAGTTCCTGCACTTCTTTGGGATAATGTCGTTCCAGCACTGTTAACACAACAACATGTGCCATCAACTTAACAAATAATGAAAATCATAAAGCTCTGACTATGCATACAGTTACATGCTCAAGTATTTAAGGTATCCCAAGTTATTGATGCATGCGCTAAACAACAGTTTGTTGTCTTTGTGTCACGCACTGTTTGCATATGCTAGCAAACTGAAAAAAATACACTGTATAAAAAAAAATGCAACTATCAGGTCAGTTACCAATTGAATGGCTATAAAAAGCACAAGCCAGCAGTGATCTATGGAGTCTAGCTGGGCCCAGTGGCTCTGTAAAACTCTCCCTGATGTTCTTCATCCAGTACTGAAGTTCAGGTTCCTTTGAAGGGTTCAGCGAGCAGCGCTATCATATAGCCGCCTCACCATCACTGAGCGAGAGAGATAGAAGCAGAAATCTGCTATGTGGGTGAGAGAGAGGTGTGATATTCTCCCGCACTAGCTTTTCACGGTATTACTAACACACACACACAAACCTCTCTCTGTCTCTCTCTCTCTCCAGCACATCCTCACCTCTTTCTTACAAGACATGCATACACACATCACTCGGCCTGCATTGAGCTGGTGTTTGTGTTTTAGGCAGCAATGGCTGATGGGATGTGAGACAGGCTGGCGCACATGCAGACAGGTCAAGCTGTCTTGCTCTCTTAAATTGGGGATAAACCAACACCGCTGCGAGACATCGGGTCTCGGCCACTGCTTCCATTATCACTCTCGCACACACTTTCCCGCTGTCTCCATGACAACAAGTCTCCAGTTCCACGGTAACTACTGCCTCTGTTTTGTCTTGAGAGCGCAGGCAGATGAGAAGGGCAACCGAGAGCAGATAGATAAATAAAAATGACTTAAAGCCGTCACACATCACAAACACTCAACGCAACTCGAGAAAACTCGCAAACCGATTGGATTTCTCTTTTTAGTGTGTGTGCAAAAAAGGAAATAATTGGCTAAGCGTATTCCTATCGAAAGGCTATCCAATGGTACGTCCGGGGGGAAATAGGCAGGGATGAGGTTCCATTTACTGACAGAAGCCACACTGTGCCAAGAGAACGCAGATCAATAAAAACTCATAAAGATGCAATCATCTTTGTCATTAAAGCTGAAATGTTCATTTCATGTGAAAACTATTCATAGGGGGCCAATTGCAATCTCGGAAAACTGTTCTGGGATCAGTCTTGATCTGGGATTGATGGGGTTGTTTCGGAAAATCTTTGTAAACATTTCACACAGATGGCTTGTGGTTTTGGAGGTTGGGATGGTTTGGGAATGACACTCACTGGTCTGTGAGTGTGGAAACTAACTTGCAAATATTTGGACTGGGGTACATTTTCAAACATATTGCTAATATCCACATAATGTATGTTATGAGATGCCCTAAGTGTCTGGTTAATGTGATGCTTGTTATGCATTAGAACTCATTACGTTTCAAACAAGATATTCTTACTCTGAAACTTTCGTAGGTTGATGAGTCCGTGATCCCGAATGATCCTGAAAGACATTTTGCGACACATTTTACCAACAAATAACCCAACAACGAAACCAACACACAGAGGGCTTGACTGATGAACTTTAAACACATTGGATGTTCCTCCAGGCCATTAAATCACTAAACAGCTTACAGTTACTCTCGCAAATACATTGTTTATTGGAAGACTGTTAATTGTGACTATTTTTACTATGATCTTGTAGTAAATGATTCATCAGAGTGGGCGACACAAAAGGCAACAAAAGTTTTTAAGGCTTTGCTTTAAAATGACTTTCATTTTATACTGATGTCCCCTCCAATCAGTCTTTAGAAAGCACTTTTTAACCATCCAATCAATTTACGATGGACGTTTGATTAGGGTTGGAACTAAACTCTGTAGTGGCCCTCCAGGAATGGAATTTCTTACAGCTTCACATACACAACACAGCCTTATAGCCTTATTAACCACACTTGACACAATCAGCTGATGGCCATGTTTTATTAAAAGCATCCCTCGCATGTGTTTAAAGAGAGGGAGTGCGGTGGTCTGTTCTGCTTCCCTGCAGGAGAACTGAGAGAACAGCTGTGTCTCGGGTTCAGGACAGAACCGAGGTCACGCTCACACACATACCACAGACACTTCAGAGGGTGACCAGGGCTCATTAATACTGATTTACACTCAGATCTGTTACCACCAGAGACATCTGTGTTTGTGTTCGGACATTGTGAAAATCAGGCATGCTAATCTGTTGCTATGGTCAGGTTACACTGTAACACACTCATAGCAAATAATTTGCTCATTTCAACAAAGCATTTCATCGTTTCAGGTGCAGGTAAATTTCCTCAGTCTTTGTTAAGAATAAAGAATGACTTTAACGTAAATTAAAATAACTGTAAATAAATAATTCATAATAAATACACATTAAAATGATTGTATACACTTTTATAGTCGGCTGTTGCCCCCTGGTGGTTGTTCTATGGTAGTAGGACAGATGTCAAACTTACTTTTTTCTTCTCTGCCTCTCCTTCAGTCTGGAGTGATAAATATCCACAACTGCAACTTTAAGAGCTACAACAGTGAAACACAGTTAACAGAAACTTAGTCAATTTAATGAATATGCAAAGCTTATATGATCCTTATCCAATTTTCTCATTGTACTGAAATACACCTTTTTTACCTTAACACTGCAACATTACATCAATATGCCTTCTGACATCAATAAATTGAAACATTATAATACATGCAATATAATTTTACAAAATGGCAATCCTATTTTATAAAACAACTTTCCAAAATTAAACACTGCAATATTAATATCATTATAAATCATTAGATTCTCACATTTTATAAGATGTCCTGAGTTATTAATAGTATTAGTAACAAGTAAATTCAGAAAAACATGTCTTAGAACAAGTTTACATGAGGCACCACTACTTATACAGTTTGGTAAAAAAATGCACTATTTAAAGACCTGAATACTATGGTGTAAGTATGTGTACTGTCTATATTCTCCATGTTTTTGCATTGTGCCACTTACCATGAAGAATATCGGAGTCATCATCTACAAAGTCTATGTCTTTCAAATCCCATTCAGCATAATTATCAAACTCCTAATTCCAAGACAGATGAATTAAGAAAGAAAGTGAATTAAACACTCAAATTGATTTACACACAACAACAGTAATTGTAGAGAACTCACCTCCATGAAGTCTGCCCGTGCTGGCATATATCCCGCCATATCACGGGACAGCTGAGAGTCAAAAGAGGGTCTTGGGGGATCATCTGTTGCTGGAAGAGACCAAACACACAAGTTTTAACTACTATTAAATAAGACATCTATGTTCAAATCCTGTAGAATGACCTTCGTGTTAATTCCTTATCTTAAAGGGACAGCTTCATTTAATCACCATCATGTTGTACCATGTTGTATCTGTTTGACTAAATCATGACTATGGTTTTCCTTATCCACTTTCATTGTAAGGAAAACAGCAGCCTTCCATAGTATTCCGGAGTTTTCTATAGGACTTATATGGAACATCATACTGGTTTGGAATGCACTGAGGGTGAGTAAACAATGACAGAATTGTCTTTACAAGGTTTACTATTCATGTAACACCAGACTGCAGCCCATGGCAGCCCATTTGTCTAGATAAAGTGTGGGCTGACAAATCACTGCCTGCAGGGGGCTGTTAAACTCATGATGACAAAAACAAGTGGCCACATTAAAAGAACAACAGATTATCACCAAACACATTTCCTCTGCAAAATAAATGGTCTAATTAAAAAAACAACTAATCCAAATGCTGTCAGACAACTTAACCAAATCTAATCACACAAGGCTAACCCAATTTAAAGGTATGTGTGTGTTTTTTAATAACTTGGCAACGACTGTATGTTTTTACAGTTTGAAAAAGTAGTATTTATATGTGAATAATCACAGTATTATTCACATATGTCAATGTGTATCTATGATAATTATATGGTCATTTTTGCCATGACAAGCACTGTAATCAATTCTTGTTTGTGTTCATATTGAGCGCCACATTTACACAAAAGTAACCAATCATAGAGCAGGTTTTAATGTAAACAAGTATTCCCTTACGCTTAAAGGGAATGGCCGTGTCTGCTGTACGGGACAGATGTTCCTCCATCTGCCTGAGGTTGAGCAGAGTGGAGGAGAACAGAGGATTGTTGATGAAGTTCTTCATGTAGTGGCCTTCACATTCTTCTTTGGTCTTGGTACGCATCTGATATGCCACATCCTGCCTGAAGAAACATCTCACAGATGTTAGCCTCAAATGGGTCCAACATTCTATCTTCTACAGAAGATCCAGCTACTACATCTACTGATATATAGTGTTCCTGTAGCTCAACTGGTAGAGAGGTTGTGGGTTCGATACCTGGGAATACAGCTACTGCTAAAAATGTATACCTTGAGTTAACTATAAAAATAAAAGCGTCTACCAAATACAAACATGTAAATGTAAATATTCTTTGTCCTTTTATCTATAAAATACAACTGGTATTGAGGTGAGAAACTACACTGACCAGTTTCCGAAACCACAGTCCATGACAGCTTCTAAAAGTGCCATCTCTTCTTGAGCAGTCCAGCCAGGGTCTAATACAGGAAAATCAGATGTCTAGAAAAAACAGTAGACCACAATTAAAGTGCATGCAAAATTACCAGATAAAAGATAGAAACTATGGAGCACAGAATGTACAGTAGATTAAATAGATTTAACAGATTTTAAACAGGTTTAACAGATAAATAAGCATACTCAACAGCAATTTCATTTATATATATATATTACACATTTCAAAGAAAACTAGTTTTGAATCTGCATAATTACCACCATCTTACCATGATTTCATACTTGTGGTCACTCTGATGCTTTTTATATTCAAATCCTCTAGTAAAACACTGTAACAGAGATACACCATATAAGCAAGATAAGTTATGACACACACACACACATATATACATACATACATACATATAATACATAAGTTGTACATGTAACAAGTTATATAAACAGTGACAGTGGCAGTAAAATGACAGAATCCAGTTGCAGCTGGTCTACCTGCAGACACAGGAGGAAAGGTGAAGGCCCACACTCAGCACATTTAATGTAGGGCTCCACTAGATAAGAGGAACAGCCACGACAGGGAGGCTTATCAAAAGGATCGTCTGCAAAGGATCAAGATATAATTTGTATTCAGAAGGAACTTCTGAGCGATTTTTACAGCAATATAAACAGACACATACTTTACCTACTAAAATTGACCATGGTAACCCGGCACATAACACAGATACTATTTATACCTGCTTCAATTAAATGATGACAGAGATTAACCATCACTGTTATCAATAAATATATAACTATATGGATATATAGATATTACATCACAGAAACACAGAAGATAATATATTCTATAGCATTTTTCTATAGATAATATATTCTATATTTATTCTATATACTGTAACAGTACCTGTACAGTATATTAGTTTTTGCATAATCACGTTTGCCTAAAGATACCACTGTAATCTAATATATAACATAAATGATTACCATATTCATATATTGAAAAACACGGTATTGTCAATGCATGGAAATGTTAGCAGGCGATTTTTTTCTTTTCATCCTAGTGAGCTACATGCATAAGAATAACAGACATGCCATGACATTGCAGTGTGAAGATACACTCACTTCCAAAAGACGCCAGGCGATCCATGCTGCAGAAAATGATATCTGACTGTTAGCAGATACAAAATATATCCTTCGTTTTCAATAGTCTGGAGCGCAGCTACGTCTTTTAATGGATGACATTCAGCAGCTTCGATGGGGTCTTTTTGTTAGCAGACTGAAAGAAAACACACATATTATAAAGCAGTTAACACAACTGCGCATGTAAACACTGTGTGCTAAATGAACTTCCCGTGAAGAAGAAGCGACTGCTGTCGCTATAGCGCCCCCAGCTGCTCCTGCAGTCAGTACAGTCACATGCTGTGGGACTTCAGTTCAGATATGTATCTCGAGCATATCTCTGTATGCTTGAGATATTTGCTTACTTTAAAGTTTTCATGAACGCTAAATATAGAAGCAGTGTTTTACAGGGTAAGTTTATCCAAAACATTTTAGCGATCATTTACTAAGTTATTGTTGCGTTTTAATTGTATCAGGCAGAGAAAAAGGTTTACTAAAGGTTTTAAAAAGATTTCAATATATCGTCAGGATATCTTCAAGATTTAAAACACATGGATTTGCATTTTTATGAATCACCACGGATATTGTTTAATATCATCTACACTATTGTAGAATTTTCCTGAAGAAAATATGTCACCTACATCTTGGATGGCTTGAGGGTGAGACAAATAACTTAAATAAATGTTATTTTACTGTTTTATTAACTGTTATTAAACTATTTTATTTAAATTAAACTATTTCTAAGTTTAGGAAATTAGATTATCTATTTTATGGAATTACAGTCATTATTAAAGTATATTACAGGCTAAAGAAATGTCCTTAGAAGATAAATAGTAGATAAATTGATATATCACGTGGGTCTAAAATCCTACCAGCATTCCTGCTCTGTGCATTTGGGACTCCAGCCCTAACTGTTATTTCAAATGTATAAGACGTAGTTTAGCTTGTCAAAAAATTACACCAACAGAAGGCTGAAGACACTTAAACTGAAGCCACTTAAAAGGTCATTTGTTTGAGCTTTTCAACTTAAATGGGGTGTTTAGTTGGGAGGGCTGACACCAAAGACCCACCACAAAAACAAATACTTGCAATCCTTTGTTTTAAATACCAGGTCCTTTTTCTGACATAAGCAAACAGATTTTTAGCTTAATTTGATTTGCCCAAGAATAGACATTTAACTCTTTGTTTGTTTATTTAATGAACTGTGAAAAGTATACACAGTTCTCTCACAGCCTCAGTCATGTACACAATTCTACATTTAAAAAAAAAAACATTATCATCATCTAAAAAACCTAAAAGGCATGTGACTGCTTATAGTTCTTGTTTTTAAGTTCCCCTATGAAAGCCAGCTTTCTCGCTACAGTTGCATTTTTAGTTTTGGTAGACCAATGAAAATGTACTTTTCCAGTTGAATTGTTTTACTTAGTTAAACTAGTTTAATTGTTTGAATAATTTGCTTTGCATGTGAGAAACAAGCCATCCAGATATTTATCAGTATGGATATCACCTGTGGTGACCTGTAGCGAATTCGGACAACTTGTTGTCAGTCATTACCACAAAAATTATAAACTGGTCTTTCAGTAAGGACTTCAGGTCTTAACTTACATCATAAAACGTGTAATTATGTGTCCCACATCACTTGGCATTGGTGTGATGTCATCACACTACTCCACCACTCATTTTACTCACCATTACCTCATTTCACTCAGTTGTCTCTTTATATTGGTTAAACTTGGTCACTATTGGTCACTTATTGGTCACTGCAATATTTTATAACTTGTAAAAAAAACAGCAGATTTGCAGTGTGGTTAACACAGGATAAATGATTACATGCAACATTAATGATTAAATGATTTTGACTAGGATTGTAATTAGTTTATTATGTTTACAATAATTACAAAATTACAATTGCTGGATGGAATTTTTTTCTCTCCAATAGTGAGTTTATTTTCTTCCTCTTTTCTTAGCTTTTCTCTTCTTATTCTTTGGATGAACCCGTGTCTCTGTTTTTGAGCATCTTTGTTCTTCCATTTTCTCAGGTGTCAAGATTTCTAGCAGGAGATCTAGATCAAGACAGTCTGTTTGTGAGTGAATCTTGAGACAACAATAACAAAACACAGTGTTTTGTTCTAAATTCTCACCATCTCTGACAGTTTGTCTGAGGTTTGCATTTAGAACGTCTATGTTTCTGTAGACGTATGCAGGTACACAGAACTGTCCGTTCATATTAAATGCATCGTACACTAGGCCAGCTGCTGAAGAAAACAAAACATACATGAAAACAACATGCCACACACGCGCGCGCACACGCACACACACACAGAATGTACAGTGAAAATATGTTATATGGCACAGTGAAGGATTTATGATGCAAAACAATGTCAATGTATTTCAGAGGGCATTTGAGAAAATTTAGAGTGGGACTTTAGTGTATCTATCAGGTATCGATTGCATTGTAAAAAGTGTATCACCTACCACTTACCACACATTTGCAGTTAAATGTGGGGGCCTACATACCCCCTTGAAACAATATTAGGTGACCTAAGATTGTTTCAACAAATCTTAACAAACTTAGGTGACCTAGGTGACGTTATAAACCGTTTCAGATGGAGATGGACTCATTGTATTTTGATGGAATTAAACTTTTTTTAAAATGTTTTGCCTATAGGAATAATGCACACAGATGCATGAACAATAAGACCTAGAATGTTATATTTATTAATATAAATTTAAAAATAAATACATTTACTTTTTAACCCACCATTATCTGCACCATCATTCTGATTCTGTCCAAGAATCACCATCCTAAAATAATTTAAGAGAAATTGAGCATCATGCCTATTTCCTGTAATAATAAAAATATTTATAAGGCAAAAATTCTGATTATTACAAAATGTGTAACTGGTTCATTTCAAAGGTTTACCTGTAATCTGGTGGCCAATTCACAAATGGAGTGCACCTCCTTAGGGGGAGGCATAGATCATCGTAGACCACCACACCGTTAAACCCGAATGGGTTGTCCTGACAGATAATTGAAATCTGCAAAAAGTTGCCACATTATTCTGTCATTATCAGAATCACAGAATCAGCTATTAACCATTAAAATGATAAGACCAGCTGAGGTCTTTAATCCATGTGTGTAACAAGATCACTTGTTTTCTATATACAAACTTACGTTATCTTCACACTGTACTGGAACCTGTTAAGAAGAAAAGTAAAATGTAAAATACTCTATAAAGCTACAGTGTACGGTTTCCATCTAGATCTGACCAGGGTTTTTTCTCTGCCCATGTCACCAGTTTCCCTTCTTGTTTTTTGCAGAACCGTATTTTCATTAACTGTGTAAATGCAGTAATTAACTTGCATTGTAACAGGTCAAACAAGTATTTTAAACTATTGTATGGACTCCAAAACCAGGCCGCTGACGCAGCAATAAAGAAAACAAGCCAAAAAGATTGTGTGATAATCATCAGTAAACATCAGAGACTAAACGATATGATCAGCAATTGCTTAATATAATCAGATATAATATATAATTGATATAATCAGCAGCATCGCAAATTGAAACATTCATTTTTCTGGTAAACATCGAAACAACGAACTGTGAACAGAACACAACAAACTGTTCACTGTTCCTATAACAAACTGTTACATGCATTTCAGAAAAGCTTTGCAAAACTTTTCATTCTGGTATAATTCATTCTTCTATTCAAGGTCTACACAAGTACACGTGAGAATGTTAAAATATTACCATAATTTCTTGGGTACTGTCGAATGCCATTTTGTGACATGCAACCCGGAAAACCTTTTATGTTGCGTATGACATCATGTGACGTGACGTTTTCATTTTAGTATTTAGCATTTTTCTGTTTATTTTTAGTTACTGTACAGTTTCTTTAAAGATATTAGTAAATAGTTATTTTCTCACATAGAAGTGTATTCATTTTAATAAATACAACATAAAAGTACATTCTCTTACCTCTGGAATATATCATGGGTGGTTTTGGATTGCTTTCCATTTCTTCTATGGTTGTTTATCTTACACCCCTACATAACAGGTTTAATTATGAAAAAAGTCACTGTTTTACAACACCACTGTGTATTTTCATCCCTGCTGGTCTTCCTCCTGTCCTGTCAACTGTTGTAAAATGTTTTGGCTCCTCTTTTCCGATGGATGTTCCAGCATTTTGTGATCCACGCGTCCTAAATATTTAACCTTCTTACATACGGAGTACCATTTACACACCATAAAACACCAATGTCTGAGCAATCAAAAAGGCGTGTGACTCTTAAAAGACATGTGAGCAGGGCGGTAGTCAGATATACAAACAGATATGTACAGATATACAAACAGATATGTATGGATATGTCCTGAAGAACAGATCTTGATTTGCAACAGAGATGGAAACATGCCATGCCAAGCTTATTTAATATGGAAAACCACCTGTTGCAGTGGTGAATTTAGCCATTCAGCTTAGAGCTCTGCTCCATCTATGAAGACCAGAGCTCACTATAACTAACAGGACTGCAGTAATCATGATCTGTTACTGTATTTCTGATCTATAAAACCTGGGAGACCCTCCTCTTTGCCACACACTGAAACATTTATCATAGTGAGATAAGTATTATATAGATTATTATAGAATCCTAAGTCTAAATAAGTCTTTCAAATATCAGTTTCTCTGTCTAGTTGCCACAGTGTCTCGCTAATGTGCCAGAGAAGAACTTGCTCTCCCGGTTAACCCTGGTTTTCTTCTAACTAATTTCAGGTGACTAATAGTAATAATATTTTCCTATTAGTCACAGACACTTACTCATTTGTTTACTTTAACTCATGTATCCAGTTACTAATGCAAGTGTCCATATAAACCAAGTGAAACCACATACAGAACTGCACAGTGTGGTGATGCACAGTGTGATTTTATGCAATATTCATTTTACATATGATTTGAACTAAGATTGTTTTCATTGGTTGTATGTGTCTACAATCAGAAATGACAAAATTGTCTTATTATATACATTTATTTTAGGGAACATAGTGGACGTTTTTGACATAGAAGTTTTGGCATAGCTTAGTGTCAGGCCAGATAAGTTTAATGCTATAGATTTAGGTTTTTAAAGCTTATTGAAATACAGTAATGCTACAGAACAGAGGCGTGTAAGAGTATTTTACACAAAGTGTCTTTAAACTGGTGTTAAATTTTCCAACCCGCAGGTGTTAGATTGTGTTTCTCTCCAGTAGTGAGTTTATTTTCTTCCTCTTTTCTTAGCTTTTCTCTTCTTATTCTTTGGATGAACCCGTGTCTCTGTTTTTGAGCATCTTTGTTCTTCCATTTTCTCAGGTGTCAAGATTTCTAGCAGGAGATCTAGATCAAGACAGTCTGTTTGTGAGTGAATCTTGAGACAACAATAACAAAACACAGTGTTTGGTCCTAAATTCTCACCATCTCTGACAGTTTGTCTGAGGTTTGCATTTGGAACGTCTATGTTTCTGTAGACGCATGCAGGTACACGGAACTGTCTGTTCATATTAAATGCATCGTACACTAGGCCAGCTGCTGAAGAAGTGAAACATACATGAAAACAACATGACACACACACACACACACACATAATGTACATGTTGTATGGGGCAGTAAAGGATTTATGATGCAAGACAATGTCAATATAAAACAACTTTAAAACTTTTTAAAAGATTTTACTTATTTTATTCGTGTAATGTGACATTTACACAGGATGTTTGAGATAAAAAAGAAGAATGAGACTTGATTTTGTCAAATTGTTTCAAAGTTTAGACGTAAACAACACAATATAACAACACAGAGCAACAGTGTCATTGGAAGGAGTTTTATAAACTGATGGATGCTAAAACATTGACATCCAATTAAAACCCATTCAGTTTTGGTTTGCTTTTAATATAGTTATTGTTATAGTTATCATTTTTGGTGAATGGGCCTTGACTCACCAATATCACCGCCATTGTCCTGATTCTGTCGAGGAACCACCATCCTAAAATATTTTTAGAGAAAATGAGCATTATGCCTATTTTCTGTAATAATAAAAACATCAATAATACAAAATGTGTAACTGGTTCATTTCAAAGGTTTAACTGTAATGTGGTGATCCAGCCACAAATACTGTAGAGTTCACCTGTTTAGGGGGATGGATAGATCATCGTAGACCACCACACTGTTAAACCCGAATGGGTTGTCCTGACAGGCAGTTGAAACCTGCAAGTCATCAAACAGTTTTTAGCTGTCTGTGCTTTTAAACATACAATAATAATTTGTATATTACAATAGAGACCAAAGTATGTACTTTATCATAATCTTCACACTGTACTGGGACCTGCAAAGAAGAAAAGTAAAATGAAAAATACTCTGAAAAGCTACAGTTGTAAGTGCTTCAGTTACAAAATTCCTTTAAATTTTAGGCCCAGGAATGTTGGACACTTAAAGACACTTAAACATTTAAAAAGTTTTTCAACCAAATTTGGGTTTTAAACCAATTCATAAAATTTCATGTCATACAGTTGCAGCCAGTGAATTTAATTTCTTCTCTTCCGTCTGGATCTGAGGTTTTGTTTTTCTCAGATGGACATGTCGCCAGTTTCACTTCCTGTCTAAACCTTCCAAGAACTCTCCAGAAACTTACGATCATGACTGTTTGTTATTTAAACTATAAACCAACTAGATATCGATCGTTCCCAACACCCATTCACAGTCTGACACAAGCAATCGAATGATAAAGAATGATAAAGTTCCTCATATCTAAAAATAAATGCATGAGCTAAGTTACATGAGACATGTTAACAAGCTAATGCTAACGCACTAAAACTGTTGACAAACCAACCAGCCCACAAAAGATAAATTAAAATTTGTGGTATTGTATGTTTCAGTTTTAACATTCCGCAGAACAATTCCTGCTATTTGCACCTAGTTTGAATATATTAAAAATACCCTTTCTCCTCCAACATTTGCACGTGTCATTGCTGGACCTGTCGCAGGATTAATACGAAAGCATGTGGCATCCGGTTTGTATTTTCTACCTTTAGAACACGCTCACTTTTCGATGTGTGTTGTGGTGCTGACTCAAAACAAACTAACAGTTGTAGCTTCCATTCAGTCATTTAGTTGAAGAGAATGGTTTTGTTTCTTTTGATGTACTTTTCTGTGGGAAATACAAAGATAGTATACAGTACAAAGACTGAACAATACAGCGCATTGGGAAACCACAACTTTGTTTCTGTTTTGCAAATATTGCATGCATTATGATCAAATAATGGTGTCACTGTTACACTGTATTTCTGCATACAAAAAAGCCTGCAGGCACAAACAAGGTAGACATTTTTAGAGGTTTTACACCTGACACCACAAGGTGATGATCTTGCACTACAAAAAAGACAAACTGGATGCCAGCAATGCATCTTTACATAAAAAAAATAACAGTAGTTATTTTAACTACTGGTAGTTTGTTTTTCCCTTAAATTAAAGATAATAATAATATTCTCATGAGGATGGATATCTTGATACTGGCTTGAGAATCTAATAAAAGCAATTTCACAAACAGGTCTCTGTTAATACAGCGCCTGTAACTACCTCCTCCCACCACCAGAGGGCGATACAGAAGAGCAGCTCAATGACAGGGAACCCCGACAGGCCCTGTGGGATTCTGAGAGGTCCTCAGGGAGAGATTTAATTTCAATTGCACCAGCTGCTAGCTGAGATATTATGTGCTGATTAGATGCAGTAGTTTAGCCACTGTTGGTAAATCCAAGTTAAAACTAGTTTTTTATTAGCTTTCCGTCTATTAAAAGAGCTACTTATGACATCATTGATGTCATCATTAGTGTCACAACAAACTTTGGTTTAAACAATTGACTGTTTGCTACACCTAACATTCTCACACGCTAGAATTACCATTCACTGAATCATATTAAACCTATATCAGAACAGAGGCTGCTCAAATTATACACAGTATACTAACAAAAGCAATGTTGCAAACCACATACAGGGAGTTGCATGGAGACTCACAAAGCAAGGCAAGGGGGGCTTGTGCCTTAGGGCTGTGACACGTCCAGCTTGTGGGCCGACCTGTAAGGTTCTGACAGACACGGGCCAGTTGGGCTCGGGCCCTTTCTGTAGGGATCCAAGACATGGAGAGATGGGGGTCGTGCCATACAAGAAGCGTGCCACGTTTCGCATCTGCAAAATATGTCCCACCCCCATCACCCCTACATCACAATACATACACCCCCTTCCCCCTCCTCCTCTGTTTTGCTCACTCTTTCTTCCACCAATCTGCCCCCCCCCCAACTGCTGAGTTCTGCATATGGGGCCCCAAAGATGAAAGGAGAACATCTGCTATATATCTCTGTGGGTGCTTTTTAAAATAGACTTTATGCTAAAAACCCGCTACTTACTGAAATCCGCACCGTAATATTATCTAGTATTCTGCTTACCGTTTATATTTTATAATAGAAAGAGATACTGAACAAAAGTGCACTGTTACTGCTGTTACACAACATTATTGCATGTTTGATTCAATGTCTGTTTAGTTGTGTAAAAGTGTATTTTGGCAGTCCAGTCCAAAAAAAAGTCAAAAATGGTTCCCAAATTTCCTACTTTGTATTCGTTCATCACTCAGCAGTAGAGAAGTTTATGCTGAGCGCATTGCATTGTGGGATACAATATTTGTTGTAATATGTTGTGTTAAGTACAGTACACCAGTATTTCACGAATATAGAAACACCAGACACATGTAGACACATGACACATGTACTGCATCAAATGACTGAATACACACCTGCTTGGTATGTATCATGCATTGCATTCAGTGTCAAAGATCACAGTATGAAATATGGAGAAAGGGCTGATCATATATTATCTCTGCTTATGATCTCATTCCTCTTAATTCTGTTCTTGTGTCTCATTGGTCCTCTGCAGCACCGGCACTCACCAATAATGCATAACACTGCATTGCTGGTGACATCACTAATCTCTGACATCACTAATGGATTAACTGGCTTCCTGCACCGTTCAGTCTTTGGGCATTGCTGATGAATGATGGCAGTTGGAGACATGAGGGCCTGCTGCCAAATGGTGGCTCATGTTTGTATATAGACAGTTTCTTGGTGTATGCTAAGTTTCCTGGTGTTATGTTAAAGTTTATGAGTTTTGGCAATGGTTTTGAATGGTTTTGTGTGCAAAATAATGAAATGAGACAGGTCTGTCACTCAAACTAAAAGTTGCTGATGTAATGACATTCTTAGAGCAACGCTTTAAAAAAAACATGTAGCTGGTGGGTTTATGATTGCTTTTAGACCTAAAATCATAATGTTTGTTGAGATTATGTGAGGGAAAGCTCATCCATTCTGTCATTATTTAGGCACAAAAGAAGATATTCTAAAGAATTTGAATGCTGCTCTTATTCATTCTACAACAACATACATACAACAAGTCAATCAGGGTTTTTTTTTTGCGTTTGTGTTTTTGGGTGTACTTTTATTTTAAATGTTTACACCCATTGCATCAGCCAACGTCTTTCTTAAATGTATGAAGAGGTGTTCATGTCAGCTATAGTTGCGTAAGTGCACAGTAAAGGTGCGTTTCACACTCTGTAAAAAAAGCTACCTGCTAATCCATCTAGCTAATGTGTCCAATTAACGTTTAGATGCTGGTTAACGCACAGCATGAAACTGTGTGTATGTGGGTAGGTGTGAAAAACACAAATTCCCTCTACCCAGCATACATCTGAACACAACTGAATTGAGAAATGACCTCATTTGAATTCACACAGTTCCATCTGAAGCGGTCTCTGTTTAATTCACGTTTGATTAATCATTTAAATCATCTTTGTCTGTTACATAACCTCCCTGTGCCGCATAGCTTTCGTTACCTCAGGACATTTGGAAAGTTTATTAACTTGCTTAAAGGTGCAAAAAATGATATATTGACACCTTTTGCGGGAGATGATTCATTGAGGAAAATATAAGGGTGTCTTGGCCAATTGTTCATTTCCAGTATTGCTGTGGGTGAGAGTTATAGCTGTGTTATACAGCATCACATAAGAGTCATTCAAAGTCCATCTGCCAGCCTTCAGTGGCCAAAATGATGATGAAATTGTGATTTTAATTCACTGCAAATAATAGTTACATTAACAACAGGCATGCAGCATTAACTTTTTACCTGTTTATATATATTTGTTCAGTTTAGTTAAAAGTGTAAACATGTATAGTTAACAAATTAAATGTGCAAGTGTGCGTGCTGGCCAAAGTTTAGCAATGTTTGTTCATAAAATTTTGCAAAAGAACAAAAAACAGATATATGATATGATGGAATATGATTTCAGCCGGTTTTAAAAAGTTGCATTACATTAAATTGCTTTAGTCTGACTGAAATGTAACTTTTACAAGAACATACAAAACACGTAGAAACTTAAAGATGGGCTCGTAACCACCCAGTAATAGCCTAGCAACCACTCAGAACACCCAATGTGGTTGCCAGGATGTACCACATAGCTACATCCAGGCAACCACCCACAATACTCTAGAACAGTTAGTTTATTATGTTACTTATGTTGTTATTATAATAATTATGGTAATTATGATGATTTGAGGCCAAAAGGCTTGTTGGACAGTTCATGGAACGTACACAGTCTTTTATTAAAGTGAGGCAGTAGCATTTCCATAACTTTTTTGCATTTGCAAACAATTTTGTGGGTTGATTTGTTACATATTGCACTTTGTCATTGTAAGCTAAATTATCATATTGTAATATTTGTTATGGCAAAAGTATATAGTAACATAGCAAGGAGACTTTGGAAACACAGTGATGGACATAAGCAAAAAAAATACACAATTTGGTAAATTAAAAAATGAAATAAAGAGTAAAAACTGTTCTGTAAAACTGTTCTAAATTCTGTATTAACTCACAGGAAGTTGCCATCAGCCATTTATTGTTAAAGTCATTTTTAGATTTAACATGAAGAGCTGAGATGTTCAGACAGACATCAAACATTCACTAAAGCAAGTGTTGCATAATCTACTCTTGACTTTTCTACTCTTGAAAAGCCTGTCTGTGATACTTATCACTGGAAAAAACTTTGATCAGAGTTTTTTAATGTATCACGGGCTGTGATTTAAAAAACACAAAGGGGATTTTCAGAAATCTATCCTCTCTGTGTGAGAGTATGTAGTTCAGTCTCAAGCTGTGTGTATCAGGTTTCACTTAACATATGTGTAGTCTCACATGTGTCTGTGGGGTTTTACATCTGTGTCACCAGCACATAAGTATGTGCATGTGTCTCCATCTGTGTGTGTTTGGCCATAAGCTGTGTGGGTCGGTCTTCCTCTTCCTTTGGCTGAGAACGGTGCTGAGACATCAGTGTATGTGGTAGAGTTCATATGGGTCAACAACAGGGTGTGGAATGCGTGTTTCCCACACTTTCACATGCCGTATGTGAACACGTCATACCTCAGCACAGAGGACGGATGTGCTGTGGTGCTGCTGGGCCCCTGGCTATAGTACATCTACTTAAACACATACTGTGCATTAGGCTACACATTGACTCAAAAAATACTGTTGACTGTTTGATTATAGAAAAACTTCAACCATATTTTTGCATGTGTAATTTGTATTTTTATTAAATGCTGAATGTAAAAGTAGCTGATGTATCATTTTACAGCATGAACATATGCATGTTTCAATAAAAGCTATAAAAGTTCTATACATCAGATAATAATAAAACTAGACAGTCTGCTTTTGAACCCTACACATATCATATATCAGAGAAATACAGCAGCTTTATATAATAAAGGTAAACTTATGTAGAATGAACACTAAACCCTATAATGGTCCATGTCTTTGACTTTAAACACAACTACAACCTGTTAATCACCATAGCTGACTATATATAGCCCTTATATTCCCCTATAATTTGAATAAGTCTATATAATGAAATATTTAGATGTTATGGCCACACCCTACACATGCAATGCACAGACAAAACCTTAACTGAAATAACTTGATTTCTAATTGACACAACTGTGTTCTAAATACAGTCACTAAATAATTCTTAATATTTAACTAAATTAATAAAACCTAATTACAATGAATTGCCAGTAATTCGAGTCAGAACAGCCTGTAGCAGCAGCTAACACGAAAAGCCAGGAGCGATCTCGCAGTGCACAAAGACCCCCATTTGAAGCGCAACGTGTTTGCTCATGGCAGAACTGTTCTGCCAAAACACTGTCAAGGCATATCAGTGTCCGTGTGTGTGATCGTTCGCACATTTCCTCACACTTTATCACACACATACTGGAAAGCAGAGATATACAATCTGAGTTGAGGTGTATTGAGCTCCATAGTGTCTCCATACTTAAAGCAGTGCACACTGATAAGACAGCATCCGTGCCCTCATCAGGGAACCACAATGATGAGCAGTGATGCCCACAGTGATGGTGGTTTATGTTGGCGATAGTGACTAGTTGACTGTACATTTTGTAAAGTAAAACACTGTAAAGTTTTGTATGCAAGTAAAGTAAAGTGTTGTAATTGTGGCACTGTAAAGTTTGTAAAGTTTGTGGCACTGTAAACTTGACAAGTGTTACAGCACCACAAGAGTCACAAGACAAAACTATATCTTTCAGAACCAAATAACAAATGTAGAAGCCACAAACACAATAGTATTTATAGAGGCCACCTGCTCTTTAAAAATGAATGTGTCAGAGAAAATTGCTGTGTGTCAGAACAGGAATGTAACCACACAAACACACACACACACACACACACACACACACACACACACACACAAACACACACACACTATCCAACTATGCAGAGTGAAGCTCATCATTCTTGTTGGTCACCACTGAGGTCTTGACCCTTGACCCTGTCACTTTCCACCACAGCAGAATGTCTCATGCGCTGGTCTAACAAGCAGGTCCCTCAGCTGCAGGCAGGCATGTGTCCTGGGAAAGTGGAGCTCAGACCCTACAGATGTGCAGAGAGTGAGAGACGGATAAGACATCTGTCGCCTGTTGTACTGCAGAGAGTGAGATACGCTCTATTTACAAAAAGCTGGCAGACAGTGTCCTTTTCATATACACACAAAGATCAATGCTCTGCATTGCACAGAAGATCAGACTGCTTGTCACCATCACATCAGATGTTTCTGCCCGAGGACAATTACCCAATAGCCACCCAATTACCCAAAACTGAGCTTAGCATGTAACGGGATACTTTCGTGGAAACATTTTACTTTTGAAACTTTAGAACGTAAACAACCATTATAATGAAAAAAGAATGAACTCAGATTGATATTTTTCATGGTAAAACTATTAATTGAGCAACAGTTTGGGGCTGTAGTGCCCTGGTTACTGTACACATTAAAGTCTAACTGCAGACACTGAAATGAGGATCAATGATGGGCCTGAGGGGCCCACATATTTTAGTCAAATTTGTATTCTCAAAATGCCTGGTCATTTTCTTACTAATACAGTCAATTAGAGCTGTAATTTTTCTTTAAACTTCAGATGTAATATTGTACGCCAGACTATTGGCATAAAATCTGGTAAATATTGCATCAGAATTTTAAACAAAAGCCTGGTCATTTGTGATGACTGTTTTATATGGCCATGATATGATAACTCTCACAAACTTGTACAACTCACACCATCCCTTTAAGGGGGAAGCACAGAGCATAAACGAACAGTATACTGCCAGGACTGATGATGTTGGTGAGCATGTGCTGAATGGAAATTAAACAGATGCGCTGAATAGTGATTCTGGCACCCATATGCTCGGTCTCACACTCATCTGTCAATGCAGTCTATCAATATTGGCAGCCATAATGGATTCGCAGTCCCTGTTGTTGCTCTGTAGGCTGGAGCCAGCCGAGAGGTAAATTAGGGTGAGAAGTGCCTAATGTGACACATTCTCTGACAATAATAGGAAGCATGTGAGCAGCATATCCCACAATGCATCGTTTTTTCATGCATTCTTTTTCTTCTGTCATGTATGACTGACACTGACAGAATGCCATGAAAACAAACAGATGTGATGTATCAGATATTATTAAAGTTATAAAATACATTTTGCTGGTGTCAGCAATTAAATCTAGTGCAGATAAGTGTAAAATGTCAATCAAAAGAAGTTATATGAATTTAGCTAGCATCAGTATTACAATAGCTTAAATGTTGTCATTGTATGTTGTAGTTTTTTAATAATAAAACAATTTTGTTTGTTTAATAAATTAATTTTTGTAAAATATAACTATCTATATAACAAAACTTTATGAAGTTTTAGAACAAAAACTACAGAAAAAAGTATTTAGCTGTGATCACGGTAGTCAGATGAGCATGTGAGTGTGTCTGTGTAGATATGTGTATAAAAAGACGGTGGAGATAGAACACTGGTGTGATTTTCGTCTGCATGCTAAACGCCGTTTTAACGTTTGTTGTAGTAGGACTGCTGCTGTGCTGTGTGCTTACAAGGCTGATGTAACACAATGAACACATGGCCCTCATTCCTGAACCCACAGCCAAAGTTCTGTAACATACAGCCTTTGGCCTGCAGCAGAAAAACTATTATATGATTTTTGACAGATTTATGCTTATTATTTTGCCAAGAGTGAAACCATTGCCTTATCTGAAAATAGGCCAAATGTGAGCACACAACGACTACCATAAACAACAAATGATAAAAGCAACTGCCGTTTTCACTCACGCAGAACTGAAAAGAAGCTTAGCATTCAGTACAATTACTAAAATGACTTCACTTAGAGTAATAGTGCCCCTAACAACCTCCAACAACATTTACACAATGAGAAATGATTTGCGTTCATTGTTATAAGAAAGTACTTTAGATAATGCCCCAGAGAATACAGATCTGATCTGGTGTCTGATGCAGAGATACTGCAATGAGGACAAAACTGCAGATACACCCGCATTAGATTTCTGTTCGTGTGTATATGATGTTGATGGAGTTCAGGGAACATCGGTACTGAGGAGATTTTTGCAGTGTAAAAAGTAATGGGTTCATTAGAGCACAATTTTCTTAACCTGTATTCTGTTATCAACTTCAATTATTAATTTAATTGATAATTTTATTACTTTTCTGATTTCATTAAATTTTAATTAATACATTATCTAGCATTATCTGTTTGTAATTGTAATTGTAGTGTAACTTTAACCTTCCTGTAGATTATTTGTTTGGAAACAATTCAACTTAACAAACAATAATGATGTCATTTACAATTTTGCATACAGAATTCTGATTGGCTTTTTGTTTTGTATCATGACAACTGAAAAGTCTAAAGGAGCTCTGATATGATATTTCCTTAAGCAACCTTTCCTTTTCAAATGCATTTGAAGCAGTACCTCAGCAGACTACACAGATTACTGGTAGAAACATCTGAT